>JAHZMZ010004179.1:0-22090 GCA_027743805.1 Lepidocyrtoides sp. E14 | reverse complement strand
GCTGATAACGGTACGGGTGGGGGGTGGTTGTGATGGGGATGGCGTGGACGGGTTAGATTGAAGCGCAATTCATCAACTTGGCGCTGAAGATCCTCAATGATTCGTTGACAGTCGAAGGAGAACTGGAATTGTCGGGGGCAGCAAGATGATGGTGAGCCTGGTTTAGCAGATACTCGTCGAATGGCCTGAAGAATCTTTTGTCCATCTGCCCTACCTTGAGTTATAAAATTTTCTCCGAAATTGCGATTAGGTCGGCTTCCATTCATCTTTGGCTGCGATCGATACTTTGAAAACAGAGATTGCTTCTTTCTGTCCTCAGCTTCAACATCATCCTCAATTTTCTTCACCGTCTTCCTATACTGTGACATTTTTCCTTGCCAGCGTAGCTGACCAGCTTCACGAATTCGTCTCCTGAGCCATGGATAGCGGAAAAGGTATTCACTTGGCCACCAGTGATACCAGCTGCTGCAGCAGTTCTGTTTTATGTGACCAAATCGCTTACAGTTGTAGCAAAATGGTCTCATTGATGGTGTCTTTGGTATCGTCACAATTGAAAACATGCGAGGCCTATTTATCTTAGTTTCCTCAGATATCATAGCACTGTCAGTATTTCCGTCTAGAGGTTTGAAAGTGTTGTGACGAGTACCGCCGCCTTGGGATGAACTAATGGACGAAGGGGAGTGTTCAGAACTGTCGTTGTCATCAGACTCTGACTCAGACTCTGGTTCTGTTTTGCAGGATATTGTTGGTTTTTTCATGGGTGAAATATTTTCTCTTTTGATCATTTTTGGAGCAGGAGAACATACCGGACCATCGCTATTTGAAGAATTTGGAAAGGGTGGTTCCTTAAAAAAATTTCGTTTCGACGACGAAAGCGGAAGTGGTGTAGGAAGGTCTCCAAATAGTCGTGAGTCCTCCACACAGTCAGATCGGTCTCGTTTCTTACCACTAAATATTTGACCTACAATGGTAGGTGGTGTGCCGAGGGTATTGGTGTTCTTCATGTTGATTTCTTTCTGGTATTGATCCTAAACAAACAAACAGTATTACTGACCACACTGCTTACCCGTTATGAATAATTGATTCTGTAATACATACTGGTAAGTTACATTGAAAAATAGAACAGTTTGTCGGTTACCAGAAGTTTGGAAAAAAGATAAATCCCGTGTGTAGAGACTAGAGAGAAAGACTATTTAACAAAATTAGGTAAAAACACAGGTTTACTTATCCTGTTCGCAGTATAACTACAAACTTAATCAACTTAAACTCATACTATCAATGCAGTTTTGGCACAAAAATTTCAAACTTTTCATTTCAAGCTGTACATATAGTCTCAGATAAAAAAAATACCCAGCTTTCTTACAAATACTTGTTTCTTCCACCGTTCTAGGTTCTGAATTGACTTTTGGAAAACTGTGTAGGCATAAGAAGACCATTCTGGCTACAATTGACTTTAGACTTGTAGTAACATCACTGTAGTGATTGTCTTAAACACACACAACTGTATGTAAATATGTACAAGTGCCAACAACAAGTCACAGGAATACATACATAAATGCATACCCACTTTTGGCTGTTACGTCCACATTGACATACATCAATTAAAAAGCGGTCTTCCAACTGTAATTCTGTATTTAAGAAATTTTAGTATCATCCTTGCAGCTATCATCATAAAGTTTTTTGTTCATTCCGTACATTTCTTTCTTGGCCATTTCGTTTTTCAACTTCTTCGTTATAAATATTACTACAAATGACTATGATTTTCGTCCTTAGTTGAATGCGGCATTAATTCTACATTTGTAAAAAGTAATTGATAAAATACGCTGCTTCTCCATTAACCATTATTCTCAAACCTACGTATCATTTTCTTTTATGTGCTGTGAAGACATCAAAGAATTCCATGTGTGTGTTGTGCGTTCACCTTCTTTGATGGAAGAGGTAGGGAGGGCATACAACGACGACGAGAAATGGTCAAATTGTATTGTATGCAAAAGATACTCCAAACAGGGAAAATCTGAAGGTTGGAAGAAAAAGATATGAAAATGGTTCCCAAAAGGAATTCATGAATACAAGGATCCCGGGGTGATTTTGTTTTGTGCGGTGTTGCAGCACATAAAAGAGACCTAAGAACTTCTCCCATTGCAGCAGAGGTTGTGTTGAAAAGAGCCAAAAGTCTTTCTCGTAGTAGCTACACTCATCGTATCCATGCAACAGGGAAAAATGCCTTTCATTCTTGTCTATTTGAATAATCATTCGCCAAGGTCCCTTTGGGATAATGATCCCCAGTTTCCCGTTTATTTCTTTACTTTGTTTCGCATCTTCTTCTTCATGGTGATGTGCTGTGTATGTATTTGTTCAATTTGTTCCAAGTTCCAATGTACGGAAAAAGATGCTACAAGCATTATTTGGTACACATGGACTGACGGTGAAATAAGAACAACGGTTCCTGGTTCATGTTCATTCTATTTTTGCATAAAAATAGTAGTATGTAGTAGTAGCAGCAGCATGCCCTTCGTTTTCTCCTTATCTTCTCTGCGTGTAGCTGAAATGTTGCAAACCAACAAAAGTAAAACGAAGCAGCAGGAGAATGTTGAATGTTCTCTTTGTTGCCATTAATGTTAGTTTTTTTATGGGATGTTGTGCCCAGGTACTCTCTGCCACTACTTTGGCTGTTGATGTTTTGCTGTAAGGCTATGATACTAAAATGTGCAACCAATTTCTTTTGATGCTTGTTTTCTTTAACGTTAAGTAACGGCAAGAGGGATTCAAAAACATCACTAGCAAAACATGCATCTGTTTTTTTGTCATTGTCCATATTCCAACAAGAACGGTAACTTTCTATTTTTAAAGTATTATTCCTTCATGGCAAGATACGTACATATTATTCACATAACGTAATCTATTTCGGTTCTACCGAATAATTCATCAGTAGAATGCCTAACAAGATCGACCATCAGTAACTGCATGAATGGAGAAAATAGATACAAATGTTCATGTTGTTCTTAATTTCAATTGTCGTAATTTATTTTATTTCAATTTTTTGCTCCTGTCTATGATTAGTTCTACAAAAATGGCGTCCATAAAATCTACTTTGTCATCAGTAGCCAGTAACTGTCCATATTTTTTGCCAAAAAAATCTACCTAAATGTGCTTGGATAGACATTGACATAACAATGGAATATTAAAACATTTCACATTTCCAATCTTGTACGTCAGGTCTTCAATTTTTTACTCGTTTCGTTTACCTAGTTTTACGCATACAAAGGCTGAACGTATAGTAGTACTACTAGTAGTAGTAGTGGTGGTGGTACATAAGTAATATTCTGTCTTTTCCTGTAGGGCATTTCAAATCTTTGTCCTAAATCTTGGGTCTTTTCTACTAAATGTATGCCTATATAAAACTGGAATGAAAGAGCACAAAAAATAAATGAGTAGGCATCTTCGATAAGTAGATGGTAATGATTGTAGAATAGGCCGCGGTAAATGGAAAAAGGATACAAAGAACGAAATGAGGTCTTCTTGTTTTATAAATGTCCAAATGTGCTATGTGTGGAAGGTATCAAATTATTAACAGTATCATTTTGTACATGAATGGTTAGTTAATACCCAGTAGCAGATGAAAAATCGACAAAAAACAAGGAAAGAAGACAAAACTAGAACAAATTGGGCGGTAGTATGCTAAGTAGATGTTACACAGTCGTTAGAAATTAAGCTTATCATTTGCATGAATGTAACAATATTATTTACTACTGTACACAGTTGCAGACTTTAATTAGAAGATATGGGCGATATGGCATTGGCGGTAGTACACTTTTTCATTCCTATTTTTCAATTACGATTAGTAGAGTTAATTGTAATGGAAAAACTGAATATGATGGAGGGACCGTCTTTTTGTCCTAATATGCTTTTTATATAAACCTTATTTATTCTCCGTATTTTTATGTTCGTGGTTCTTTTTAGCAACTCGTCTTATTGTTGATGCACCTATTCAATTCATAGGATTTATCTTGCTATCGGTAATGCTTACTATACGACAAACACGCGAAACGTAAAATTTAGGTTGCTGACTCTAATTAATTTGGCTATCATCATAAATCCTTCGTTTCTTGTCTATACGTTCATTTATCGTAAGATTTATGCCTACATTTTACAAGTTGCATCTCTGAACTGACTACTAATTTAGCAAAGGAACAAGTCGCAGGTATTCAGAGTTATTTTCAAATTTAAAGCATTTTTATTATTCAAACTTCAAACAAACGTGTGATGTATTTGTCAAGAAACTAGAATGATGCGCATTTGATTGTTAAATATATTTGGTTCGTTGTTACACCAAAGTGCGAGTTGATGATGTATTATAGGTATGGTTAGCACAAGCATTCCACAAAAATAAGCATCTTATCATTTACCCATCGTTTCATTCTTTTTTGCTTCCTTGTTTTACTGTGGTACGTCCGTTTTTCCTTCACATTCGTTGCTGATTATATGACACCATTTCCTTTTCCATATAATTTACATTTTAAGCAGGATTGTAAAAAGCGTATTCCTTTTATCTAAATGTAGTATATGCAAAGCTTTTATCTTACTTTTTGGAATGGACACAGAAACGTTCCATTTCGCAAATGGATTTTCTTTCCTGCAACGACACTGCCGCGGTACAAAACTGCTGCTACTACATACATGCCGTTGGTAAACTGGTGCATTGCATACGTGAAAATGATGCAGATTTGCAGTGATAAAAACACCAGTCATGGACGTGTTTTGTATGCCAAGTGCTTTTTAAGTCAGCAGTAATAAAAAAAGTGTCAGCCATACTGCAGTGTCATCTCTTTGATAGCTGATACTACTACTGCAGTAAAACAAACACAGCGAGCTTTGCATTTAAACTTACTGAAACGTTCGAAAAAGTAATGAAAATTTTGGGCGAGACATTAACGACTCTGAGAACAGAAACAGATAGGCGTTCATTTTAAAAGAAAAACACAATCATCATAAACTTAGGTTAGTTAAATTTTCATTGCGTTTACCAACGAAAGTAACGATTTAGTGTAGTAATTGATTGAAATTATTATTCGCAAAGCAATTGAACTTTCTTTCTTCACGCTCTCACTTTAATTTTAAAAACCTCAGCTTCTCATATTATAACTAGTTAATGCGACATTTACCGACCAAGTACCAAAGTATGAATCCTAAATATATAATGTACATATGTAAGGAAAAAATTAAGTGACTTTCCTCACAACATTTGGTGGTATAAAATCGTCGGAAATTAAGGAGATGATATAGTTTATACGATCTCGTAGTAAGACAGATGCAATTATACTGGCAAACTTGCAGTGGAAGTAGTAAAATATATTAGCTTTCATCAAATTATATCTCCATGTAAAATATTTTTGCAGGCTCAAGTATGACTTAATTTATTGTTAGCGGATCCAAATTTTCCTTAAATAATAGAGTGTAGAGTTTTTCTTTGATTTTTGCACTTTAAATAGTTACTGGTGCTTATCATTCATCATCATTATCATTTTTAATGGTAGCATTGTACAAAATATCTATTTTACAATAAATATTGCAAATAATAAAGACAAATGTCACACGGCCTTTCGTGGTGGCTGATGTTTTGCTTGTGGAATACACAATAATAATGAGCTCAGTAAAAACGCGTTTGACGCATGGCATGAGATGGTACAGAAATGAAAATCTACCCTCGTGAGAACAAAGGAATTGAAGAGTAAAGTTCTACTTTGTAATTTTGTTCAAGGTTTTGGACCTGTTGTGGAGTGACCCTCAAAATGGAACTGGTTGCTCGCCCAACACGTTTCGTGGAGGTGGTTCCTATTTTGGCTCTGATGTTACAGAGAAAATTCTTCAAAAACATGGACTGCAATTATTGATACGATCTCATGAATGCAAGCCTGACGGATACGAGTTTATGCATGATAACAAAGTAAGTGGTCAATTTGGAATGTTACATGTACTGTAAAGAATATTGTGCATGATCGTGCTCTTCTTTAATTATTGCAACCCTTTTTGATTTGAAGAATTTTAACAAAATGCATGCGTATCTTTTTGTGAAAGGAGAATATTTTTGTTTGCATTATTTTAACAAGACAGTTTGAGTATGAATCTTTTGTCTCTTCCTTTTAACATTAGTGTTTAACAGTATTCTCGGCCTCAAATTACTACGAAGAGGGGTCAAACAAAGGAGCATACGTGAGATTAATTGGCGGACCAACAGAGGCCGTTGAGCCGTATTTTGTTCAGTTTAATGCTGCAACACCCAAACTGAGATCAATGACAATTCGCCAACGAGTGGGTCTGGTGGAGGCATCTGCACTTCGGGAATTGCGTACTCGAATCCAAGAACGCCAGGATGTTCTTACCAAGGCTTTTAACAATTTCGACATAGAATCTACAGGTACTGATATAAAAATAACCATTGATAATTTATGAGTATGGAAAACTGTATTTTACATTTTTGTATGCATATGGAAACAACAATATTTTATGCAAAAAATTCACATACAACATCCCTGTTTATCAGGTCTTGTCAATGTCAATGACTGGTGTACGGCATTGGAACAAGGCACGGATCTCAAATTACCCTGGAGATTGCTCCGTCCCAAGCTGGCCGATCTTGATGCAGCATCTGGCCTTGTCAAATATCAAACAACTTTCCAGGAGGAGGCTCCTGGAGATTCTGAGGTTAGTATTGTCGCATACATACGCTATATCCTCAAAGAATACCAATCTAGCTTTATAACTGATCCTCTCTGATGCTTAGCCATTAATGGGACAATTTCAAAAAAAAAAAAATCAAAACAAGTGTTTTATTGTAGACAGCATAAATTGAAAAAAATAGCAATTCCACTTATAGTGATTTGTGCTTTGACAAATGGATTCATACTCTATTTGTGTCTTTGAATGCATGTTTTATTGATTGCTTTTTTTCGTCTTCTAGATTGACGTCACTGTCGCTGAAGTTTTATATCGAAACAAATCAAGTCTTGAGACTATTTTCCGGATAATTGACAAGGATAATTCAGGTACATGGAAAACGTTCTAGCTAGATTAAAGGAACAACTGTTTGCAAAATCCCGAAATGCTTTTTATCTTCTCTTTTTTGCCGATTTTTATTTCGTTTCCTATAATCAGTGCATGGTGATCGAAAAATGAATTCATTGAAGTTTTCATGTAATATTTTATGCATGCATGCACAGGGTTTATATCTATGGAGGAATTTGCCGAGGCTTGTGATCTGCTAGGCAAGCATTTGGCATCCCCAATTCCTCAGCAGCAGAAGCTGGAAATGGCAAAGAGCATGGACATGAATAAGGACGGAAAAATTGACTTAAACGAATTCATGGAAACCTTCAGGATTGTTAACGCCGAGCATGAGCAAGAAGACAGTCTTGACTACGAGGAACTGGACGATTGAATCATTTCAATTTCCTATTCCTATTCTTCTCATATCCGTACGAAAAGCAAGGAAACTAGATTCTGTCGTTGAAAACGGAAATGCTAAACGAAATTGAAAACACTAAAATGTCCTTTGGACGTACTTCTCTACTTAAGCAGTTTATTCTACGTGATTTGAAAAATATAGACTCTTTGTTGTTGTTGATATTGAAATTCTTAAAATAAATTCTGTGTAATACACTTGCAATATTATATAAATATGTAGATACTGTGAGTTTGAAAATATTTCTGTATGTATTTACAATGACTCTTGAATTACATGGCTTTTATTATTGAAAATTTAATAACAGTAACTTAATACGTTATGTGCACAGTTCAACTCATAATGCTGATTTGAAAAAATTGCATGCAAAGAGTTATTTTACGTTCAACAATTTTCATAGTTTAAAAAAAATGCAAACTATGGGGATGTGCATTATTAACTCAGAATATATAATTGCGTTATGAATGTTTCACCTGAATATTTCCTTATCAATTTTTAAAATGTTTTATCTTTTTAACTTCATCAGATCGTTAAATAAGTTGTGAGAAAAGTATTTAAAACCTACATGTGTACAATACTAAAGTATTCATAATAATATGCAATCATGTATTTAACAGTTAGGTTTATTAATTCAATATTATCATTATTCTACAATTTATACATCCATATTTGAACTTAACAACGTCTCAAATTCCTCTGCTATATATATAATATTATGTTAAATTAAATAAAATGGAATAAATTTTCATATCTAGTTGGCATAGATTTTTAAAATTTATTGAAAAATTATAGTTAAATACTGTATGTACTGGCAACTAAAATCTTGAAATTTGTTAATATTTCTTGTACTAAAATTTATATTAATGCGTCGTTCACATTTAAAAGACATTTGTAAAAAGAGACACTCAAAGAAAAAATGATTTAATTTATCGCACTGTTAGTTAAATATTTTTAGTCAACTGGGTTGACCAGTTGCATTGAAATTATATGTTGCATAAATGCTTTTACGATTGATTGGAATTTATCAGATCTATCTGGCTAAACGTTTGATTCAAGTGTTTTATGTTGGCAACTTGCACTGTTTGTTGGTTTTTACATTTGCTGATTTCGATACTATTCAGCAAAACTATATTATGTATCTGTATGTGTACTTCATCATTATTACAAAATAATCTATAGTCATACATAAGACATTTTATGAAAACCTTAATGTTATCGTCATGTAAGTAACTGGCTAGAGTTACAATATATTGGGTACCTGCAACTAACTTCAGTCGTATCAATAATAATTCCTGTCAACTGTTGTTACTATTGCATGAATAAGTCTATTTAAATATTTACAAGTTGTAGTAATCAAATCCCCTTTTAATATATCAGTCAGTAAGTTTTACTGAAACTCATCAAAATATTTTAGTCGTAAAAAATGCGGTCATCGTGATAAAAAAGCGTTGCTGTGAATAAGTAATTATCTTCATGTTTAAAGAACATATTGCATCCCTAATATTTTTCATTGATTGGAATAAACCTGCAAATTATCAGTATACCATGTCATAACATTCATTGTAAAAAAACAATATTACTCTAATGATCTTTTTTTTAAAAAATGGTTTGGCTGTGGTCGTCTCAAAATTCTACCACAGTGCTGTTTAGAAAATACATGCATTTTATGAGGAATCCTCATTGAGGATGAGCATGACTATTTTTTAAACTGTAGTATAATGTAATTCATATCACACCACTGTTATTTCCAGCATTGTACAATCTGTGAGCTTAGTTACTTGCGTTGTTTCATGAGATTATTGTCTGATGAATAATAATTTAAGGAAATGAAGCTTACAAAAACTTACATGTCGGTAAAAAGTCAAGAGAACATTGTAGAAAGGCAGATACGGTTATTTCATTAATATGTCGAATACCCAGGTAGAAACTTGTCGATAATTTCTGTTTAAATTTTCTAGTTTGTTAATTTTTGAAACGCAAAATCTTAGAGAATTATTGCGGACTTACAGACCAAAATGAGACCACTAAATTATACAAAATATGTGTAAAAATATGCTTGCAAAATTGACGAAAAACCCGTCCCCAGACTTTACTAATAATTACTCCCATAAGCAAACTTTGTTTGAAATTGGGAATAGAAGAGGGGAAGTGCTGTGACTTGACTTTAAATTGACTATTTTATGATAACCGAGAGATGTGAAGCTAATCTGTTTGAATTGAGATGTTTTGCGGTAAAAGTGAAGTTAAATATTCTTGATGAGTGATAATATCCAAAGATGTTGAAAGTGAGGAATAAAATAAAATATCAGGTTAGTAGTACATTCTCATAATATGTAATACAATTCCCTTCATCAGTCTTCTATTGCAAAAAGCAAACTATTTTTGCCTATGGAAGTACCTGTTAAATGCTTTATTAGGGTTAGTATGCTCTTATATTGGAATACCACGTCACTGGAATATTGCTAAACTTTATTCCGAAAAAAAATACTCTAGTCTTAGTTTTGAAGCAATTTGAGTAAAGAATTTTGTTTCAAGGAAGAAAATTACCGTGAATTCTTTCTACCGATTTTAATCCTGATTTTAAGGGCGTTCATTATTTTTCTGAAATGCATGTATTTCATAAACACTCTTTAGGACACACGAAAAATTTTGAATATAACTAATTTCATACTAATATTCCAGATTCTTTGATACTAGGCTAAAGTTATGATGGTTAGGTCAAATGTGGGTTCTAATGATGACTATTTTGGACAATCATTGTGAGCAGTGATGGGAAGCAGCATTGAAAAAAACAGCAATGTTTGATTTATATTTGATAATGATTAGTAATAGTGAAACATCGGTGTACAATGCACTCCGTTAATAGATCTACTTATATATTCTATTAAATGGCATGACATAATTTTAACCTAGAACTGGGCCCCAGAATTATTTTCTAGAAAGCAGATATAACAAATGACAAGTAAGTAAGGAGTGAAAGCAGACTTGAAATGGCTTGAAACAGAAATAAAAATTTTCACAGATAAAGAATTGTCACCTTGTACAACAACAGCGACTGCCAATTTTTAATTACTATTTAAATTCCACCCTAAATCTCCAGATACGCTTCCTTTAAAATTACCAGGAAGAGGATATACAATGTATGTATAATATACATACTGACAATTAAGGTCTGCACATCTGCTCCACAATGTGCTGGAAATCGTTTACTGCAAAATCTGTAAAATAGTGACAAAATGTGCGGGTTCGTAAATACATACTAAAAAATATTAAATTTAAAAAATGGCGTCGATCAAACCTAAAAGTTGTGACAAATATAGAGTGCTAGCTATGTAACTAATATTTAAGCGATAATTTAGAAATAAACAATTCCTGGTATTCATGTTCTTTATCAAAAACAAAATGCATCCTTAATTTATATTACTGTTTATTAATAATTTTCACTTGGTGTTTTCAAGTTCATCTGATTATATCCATAGTTTAAATTATTTAAAGAATCATTGTTGTTGTAACGATTAATATTGTGATTATTCTAAATAAAACTTGTTTTACAAAATAACTCAAACACACTGCGGACTCGTTAAATTAGCCATTTAGCTTTAAAGCATTGAAAACTCCCACTGAACTCTGTACTCCGTCAAAATCGAGGTTGAGTGTTTGTTAATTATCACTTACCTGTGGTCTTACGGAAGGAAACGGAAATTACCAATTGCCACTGCATAGAGTGAGAAAACTCTATTAGCTCTCCGTCTCTTTAGTAGAGTCTGCCCGTACAAAAGTACTTATCCCGTTGGAATGGGAAACCTCTACTTCAAAAAGCAATAACTGAATAATAATAGAACCATAATGCAAACATGGTCTCTCGATTGAAAAATACCATTTACAGCGACATCAAAGTTTCTTTCAGCATTCATAGCTCGTAATGAAGCTGTAATGTTGTTGTGGCAGTAGCATGGCTAATTTCAGGAGAAATGTATTATGGTCTCTTGCCTGGCGTATTTATAGTGGCACTGGCACAGTACGTATGAATGAAACCGAAATTGCATTTTAGTTTGCGAGAGTAGTGGTGTGAAAGTTTTTGTTGCTTCCATCTCGACTATAATATGTATTGAAGCATCCATACTATATGCTCTGAGGGTGTCTTCTTCATTGCTCTTCAATTTCATTTTCATGCTCCAGTTATTCAATCCTTACTGAGATTTCAATTGCCTCAGGATACGTAAACTGACTTATACAGCCCATTCAATCTCATCGAATTCAAGGTAACAAATGAACATCATGTTCATGAAAGCAATAATGTGTTCGTGGTAGTTTATCTTTCTTGATTATCCTGGATGAGCAAGTGCAAAGTAAGCAAAGGCACAGGCCATGATAATGCAATGACGAAATAACGTGAGGAAGCAATGATTATTATTATTCATGCTAAATTCGGAATTTCCCGGATTTCGAATAAATAAATTGAGCGTCTTCTTTTGGATTACGCATAAAACAAGAGTTATGTTGACGTCTTGACAAGAATGAGAATGGAAACTTTATGGACTTTTATTATTAATCAATCCTGCACATTTCTCCAACAAAATACGTGGAAATGACTGAAATCAGAATAAACGTGCTCGAGCGTCCAAAAGAAAAAATAAAAGATTACACAGTTCGCGTTCAATTTTTTTTTGTTTTTGATGTCAGCTCTCAGGTACACATATATTTTTCAAGTAATTCATTTTTTTACCATTTCCATGTTTGTAAGTAACGACTATTTCTTCACAGATTTTACATAACTAGCACTCATTATTAATTTACGAACAGTAAGAATACAAAAAAATGATTACTTGCTTTCTTAATCTTTCTTTCTTTTAAATCTTGGACTACTACAAAAGAAGTAACTATTTGGACAAACAAACGAGAATCTAAAAAAAATTCAATCTTGTAATACTAAAGAAAAGTTTATAAATATTTTCATAAGCATGAAGTCTATTAGACGAAGAATCATCTTGTAAAGTTAGAACGAATAAAAATCGTTATGCAACAATACGGGTATATAATAATAATAATTAATAGTAATAGTTTTAAGTTTTAATCATTATATAATCTGACAATGATGACAGTGTTTCTCGGATTGCATAATAATTCATATTCATCCTGACTTTTTTTTTTGTTGACTGAAACATCCTGTACAAAAAATATCTATAACAATCAATAGGGTACTGTATAAGTGAGACAACTCATAGCACGGCGATTTATATATATTGTATTTTATAGGAAATATGCTCAAATAAAATAATAATTATGGTAGTGATGGTTGGTTGTAGTTTTTTTCTTTCTTTTGTAATACAGACTGGATACACAGGTAGTTATATTATTTTTCATACTCGCGTAGATATATATTATGTTTATATATAATATATTTTTGTATTATGCTTATAGTATTATTAATAATATTATTACACTTAGATATATTATAGTATATATATATTTTATATTAGTTTATGATTCGGAACTGGTGTTGCTGACTAAGGCGGCTTGCTTCATTGCGAGGGTATTTTCTGAAGATGACGAGGTTGTTGAAGATTTACAATCGGACGACGTAGTCACTTGATTATTATGAGGATCATTTTCTGTTGTAAATGGAACTTGCGAAGCAGATTGTTTGGTAATGATATTTTCTTTATTAGAATCACTCATCGGGTCATCTTCCATCGGATCACTGTTTGTAGTCAGTTTCATCGCCAGTGACAGATCCTGACAGAGGTAGGGAGAAAATTTAAAATAGCAATTAGAGATCATTAACCTATATCGACCGATAGTGATGACTTTTCTGTACTGTTAATCAGTTGAATGCTGATGATGATGATCTATAAACATACACCATTACCTGTAAGATTTCTGTCTCCTTGTCTTCTACTAATTGGAAGGTTTCAATCATAGGAACTCTCAAAACTCATTATCTTACATTTTCGACACCCACACATATGTTACTTTTATTTAATTACTACTTTAATTACCAGACTTGGTTGGGAAAACGGTTTCATCGTTAATCGTTTTCTGGATGAACGTCATCACGTAATCGACATACTGTGGAGCGGCTACTTTTACCTTTTTCCCTTTTTCATCGAACCAAAGGTACGTTCTGTCAAGTGGAAAAAAGTTTATTTATTTAAACAAGGCAATTTACTCCAGAAGAAAGAGGTATTATTTCACAATTATCCACTACGCAGCTCAATACTTAAAACTATGTAATCGATAATGCCGACTTTGCTTACCTCATACCCGGGCCGGTCATATCGGGACAGGTAGTGGAGGTACAGAACTCTGAAATCGTTCCATATATCAGATTCACATGTTCGAATAATGCGATTGCTGCAATTAAAACGGAAAAAGACAAAAAATCACTACTAGCAACTTTTATTGAATGACATTTTGATTCTCACCGTACCCCACACACATCTACTCTACATAATCTGTAAAAATGCCCTCACATCTAAACACTTTTGTTTATATCAAAACATGAAAACCGCAATTGAAGGTTTATCACTAACAATTACATTATTATAGAACATTTAATTTTCCGAACTGTTTTCTACAGCCATCCGTTTTTCATAAGCCACATTGATTTCATGAAATTCATGTGTTAATAGTAAGACTCTTTCTGAAACAGCACACAAAATATCCACCAAGTAAGTATGCGTTTAATTTTGATATTGGAGGAAAAATTGTGGAACAAACTCCATCAAAAAATTTCTGTCCCATTTTCTCTTTCATTTTCGGAGAAAACATTTTGTGTTAATTCATTTTTATTATTTATAAAAATAATATTAATATGAAGAACGAGTATTAACCCCATGTCCCAGCAAACAAGATGGTGCCATTTCCCCTTCAATTCACAAATGAACTCATCTTGATGACGCAAATGGTGTTCTGTCGTTGATCCACAAAACCTGGTCTTATTACTCCTAGACTCCTACAGTTGGAGTTGTCGTCAACATCATCATTTTTTGCCGGACTCTTCTAAGGTTTCACTCGATTACCAACTGCTAACAGTTGCCTCAACATCATCTATTTCACCTCTATTATAAAATAGCATCTTTGTCATTTGTGTAAAAAGGCAAGATGAAAGTATTTTCTCTTTTGCTTCTCCTACCTTATTATATCGCCTTGTTCCTATGCGCGCACATTCATAAAAAAAACCAACCATAAAAATGAAAATCTGAAGACAACCCTGAGTACAGGAGAAAGGGATTTAGTCAACTTAAACGTTTGAGATCCATGGTGAATGCAGAAGACTTTTGGGGCAAAACGTACACATACGTAATACACTGTGCTGACACGGTGGTCGGAAATTTACTAATCAAAACCGGGAATCGATATCAATATCTACATTATTCCGTTGTAGCTACATCATTATAGTATATCTTATGGGTGTCACTGCATAATGAGTATGTGGCTTCCGTCCGTTACTCTGGCATTTTAATTAGATCATGACTTAAAGCAATTTAATTTTAGTCAGCGCAGAAAATGCATAGAATAAAAGGGATCAAATTTTGTGATAATTTAAAATATTTTTACATTTTGTTGAACATCTTTCATTATAATAAGGTTTAGAAAATGGCTAGAAGTTTCGACAAGCTCAAAAAGATGTACTGACAACTCCATGTACTATCATTTCATTAAAAACTAGAGCAAATTTACAAAAGATCATTATGGCAGCCTGAGGATTTGAAAAGAGCATAGAAAACAAGTTAAATATGTTTAGAAACCGTGAGTCATTTTTATCACAGCATTTCTCGCAACAATGAAACGCTATGTTAGCAGATTACTAAAAGATTGCAACGACAACAGCTTTCTTATCTATTTTCCATCTGTCTGCCTGCAAGGAGTAACGTTATGCATCAAGCTGTGCCGCACGAACTTTCTTTATTTATCCCTTAAACCATTTAGAAAATCTATCTCGCCGTAGGTATATTGAGAAAGAGAAACTAGCAAAAAAAAACAGTAATGAAAGGAAGAGAGACAAACAAAGGAAGAGAGAGATAGAGAAATGGCTTACACGTGACTGTACTCAAAGTGAAAGAACGATAGACGATAAGATAGATAGCATTATCGTGTCAGCATCATATCGTCCTTTAACCCGGCCAACATACACATTATAGAAAAAGGCACATCATCCACTTTAACGAACAGCGTCAACCAGCAACGAAAGCAAATCTATTGTTATTGCTTCTAATATACATAACCGTTATAAAGTAACGAGAAACGGAAAAAAAGGACATGCTCATGACCGAAAGTCATGGGGACATTTGATGCCCATTATTTTGAAACGATAATCTTGTACACATCATCATAGAGATGCAGTTTTATATTGCATGTATAAATACATTACCTGTTTTTCAACGATTAGCAAACTGAAATAGCCTTCAAAGCATCTTATTATTCTATAAGGGCATATCTATTTTTGGCAAATTTATATAGAAATGCATGTACGTAAATAAACGGAGTATTTATAGCAGTAATTATAATGGACATTCTGTGTACTTGTGAGTATGTGTGTGTATAGTAGGTACAATAGTAGATGTATGTGTGTGTGTATGCTTTCTTTTTATGCAATATTTAGTTAGTTAATAGAGCAAACATACTCTGAGACGCCATCCACTCATTTTCCTCTAGTCCAACTGGCATTTTAACCAGTCGTTTCAAATCAGTCTCCCTAAGATGTCTTTCTAGAAGAGCAGACTCTAAATATAGTTTTCCCTCTTCGTTGGCTCCAGGACTCCCTGTGCCCGATATACTACAGCCAACTCCAACAGCTGTTCCTGTAGCCGAGTCTTTCTCTTTGCGTCGGGCTTTCCTGCTCAGAAGAAATAAAAAAAAGAGAAAAAAAATCGCTTGAGACAAGTTGTAAAAGTAACATGAGACGATGAGAGCGGTGAAGAGAGAAGAGGGAGAGAGAGATCACTTTTTTAATTCTCTCTCTCTCCACATCTCTTCTTTGAGGAGAACCAAAAATGTGAGATAATCCTCCATTTATACACGGTAAATACAGTACTTTTCCACCACCGCCACCACCACCACCATAACAGCGTACTACTCATATAGTATCGATAAGCCAAATAATAATGTCTACTTTGTACATTAGCTAAGGAGGCATATAAATACATATTATAGTCGTAGTCATTATTACTACACGAAACATTTCTGCGATGAGAAAAGGCAAAGGTCACATGAAATGTTCCATTTCTATCTCAATAAACACACAAAGCAGAAAGAGAAAAGAGAGCCAAAGTCAAGTAAGTGTTTTTTTTTCTCTCTTTCACGCCGCTGCTGCTGCTGCCTTTGCACTACATAAAATTTTTCTGGGTTGACAAGCAGAGTCAAAGTGTACGTTAGGTACGTTTAAAGGCAGACAGACAGGCAGGATGAACATAAAAACATTCATTTAGCAAAAAGCGTTTAAAAATCTGAAAGGACAGCAAAATCGAAACGTTGTGTGATGATGATGAAGAAAGAACACCCATTGCCCTCGTCATATCATATTATCATCATTCATAGTACATTAACATATTATTCTGTTTTCTTTGGCAATCTACTTTTCTCTTTGACGATGAGAGCACATAGGAAGATTAGACTTGTGCAATATTCAACTTTACTGGGGTTGGATAAGAACAGAGAGAGAAAGAAAAAAAATACATAGTCGGGAAATCTTGATAATAGCATAACCAAAGATGACAGATCTGACGGGAATCTTGCCATATGTGAAAGGAAAATGGTGTGAGCAGTCGTAAAAAAAAAGTATTGGCAATTGCTTAGTAGAAAGAAATTGCGACAAGCAGGAAATATATGCTCACAATCAGATCAGTCAGTAGACAAAGTAACAAGCAGAAGTAGTTTTGCTGTGGTGGCAGCAGTATTTGGAAACATGTTAGGCATTTATTATTATATACATTTATATTACCATAATACATACAATATTGCAAAAGTGCATACATACATATTTCTTTATTGGCAAAAATAATAAAGATCCTCCAATAAAAGAAAAACTCACCCCATAAACCAATCCACGGTGTCGCGGAGATATTCTGGTAGCCTATCCAGCTTGGTAGATTTTTGTAGTAGAACAGCTCCAAATCAGTCCGCAATTAAAGCGAAAGAAATTATCTCAGCTAATCTGTAATTCCATAGATGAACTAAGGTGCCAGCGTCCTATTCCGTGGCTGTTCTCTTGTGGTGGTGAATTTATAGTTTCGCAGAGTTTGTTTTATTATGAGAAGAAGAAAAAAACACTGTTTATTCAGTCTGCATCTGTAATGAAAGAAAGAGAAACAAAAAAAATCAGTTAACTTATGTTGCAGCATATTTCTAGGGTCTCTATAGAATACGAATACAATTGCTGTCAACAACCCCCTCTCATTAATTTCCCCTTTTGCAGGAGAAAATAAATTGAAAATTATATCTAGCGCAAAGAGTGCAGGAGAACAATCAAAATGAGGATGTATGTGCTACTTGCATGAAAAAGTAGTTGTGCTGAGAATTGGTAGCAACTGCGCCAGTGTGCAAAATGAAAGCTAGTTTTGTGGTAAAATTTCCGGCCGAAACCTCCATGGTGGGTGTTTCGGGAGAAATTTCACTGTTTTATTGTTACTGCAGCATACACCACCTCTAAATACGGTACTTCAATGGAACCCACTGTATAAGCATGGATTTAGATTACCAAAAATTTATCTGAAAGTACAAGCCACATGTTTCACTGGGTACTTCCAGGCTAGGATGATAATTTGCAATATTACTTTCAACCACTGTGTGGCCTCAGTCGTATTTATTTGTATTTGAGTATTTCTCTGGCTTCCCACACTTTTCGTTTTATCACTCACTTTCACTCTGCTGACTTTTCTATTGCATTATTGTTGGAGCCTGGAGGTAATTATTCATCATTCATCCATGTATACACGGAGATGAATATTGTTATGAGATGGCAAACGAGGCTTGAAAAAAAATTGAAGCGTGCTTTTTGAGCTGATAAATCATTTCAGTCAAGTCAGGTGAAAGAAATGAAGTAGTAGCAAGTACTATTGGGACACTCTCTGGCTTCTCACGGGTAGTCAAGAAAATGTACAAATCCGTTGGGAAATGGATTTCCTTACTAATGAAGTAACAAATATACATACTCAATTTTGAACTTTCAAATAAATCTACTGGTTTTGATATGGAAATCATAATGGGGCTAGTTGCAAAATGCCTAAGGAAATGTATACATACAACATGGAAATGGTAATGTTTACAGCTTTTCAGTCTGCATGGAATCAACTGAAAATTTTATCGTCTGAAATTTGATTTTGTTTAACTCAGGTGTAAAAGGGGAAATAATGACTAAGTGGCAACGGCAAGGCATGGCAGCAGCAATAGAAAAGTTCCTTCGTATTCATCAACTATTATTTTCCTCATTTTAGCCAGGCTTACAAGATTGCCTAACTGGAAAATAAATTTTATATGAAAAAGAGAAATATGAAATTTTGGCCCCATTGCTTTCTCTTCATATTTACATTATACATAAACATACAAAAATACACAAAAGGTGGTGATGGTAGAATTTCAATTTAAATTTGTTAGCAGACTAGATTTACAACTGGAAGTTCATGATTGCAAAAAAAAGGTTGATAAAATAAGTTTTGTCCAATTGTAACATAAATTGGAAGTAAACCTTTGGTATACAAAATGCTTCTTTGTAAACGGAATATATTTTATTTTCCTCCACACACTCCCCTTTGAAGATACATGTAAGTTGCAAAAAGCCACCCCTACAAGAAAAACCCACCTTTTCGACATGATAATGGAAGTAGAAAAGAGGCTGCTGCTCTACAGCTTTTTTATACTGCAGGCATCATTTCATTGAGCCAAACTAGGATCCAGCAGTAGTATTCTTCACTCCAACTAGTAGTTCAACCGATTTTGCCTTACTTTATGCATACTTAATAATAGAAATAAAATGTAAAAAACATTCCCCATTGTTGTCATGGGAGTCATGAGTCGTTCCAATAACAACATGCAAAATTCGATTTATGTGCATATAAATTGCACATATATAATTTACTGCGTTCTTAATTGCTGCAAAAGTTCACAGTTTTTTACACAAAAAAAAAATCTTATTTTTCTTATAAAAATAATAAAGTTAGAATGAATGGCCTTTTTAATGAATGTATGCATTTACAACATCACAAATTACAGTGTGGAAGGTTTCCTTTCTGTTTACTAATGATATTTACTTCCCATGGGTTTCTTGTATGAAAATAACATACGAGACAAGGAAAATGTCAACGCCAAACTGGCCAACCAGAAAGCAAACAGAACTTGGTCAATATTATGATTTTGCTGGATCTACATGTGTTGCTCCATGTTATGATCAATTAGTTAACTACGTATTATATAACGCGGTTATGCGTTCCTGGTGCTGAAGTCACTACTTCAATAATGTTACCAATCAATAGCAACGTTCAGTGTCACACTGGTCTTAATCAAGTAAGATATACAGTGAGTGGAAATCATATTATATGAATATTTAATTATGAAATAAAATAAACAATTCATGTACAGAGATGATTAAGCAATAATATTGTATGGTGGGGATTATTTAATTAAATAATAATAAGATGATTCATGTCATCCAAGTAGTGGTATAGGTTTTGTAACTACGGTTGAAGGATATTATTGAAATTGTGGGAACTTATATAGCAACCATTGGATTAGCCATTGATGTTATCGTCAAATTATCCTCATAATATCTGTATTAATCTTCCGATGGTTGCCTCAGTCAATTTGACTGCTTATACAGTACAGTTTTCCTGTAGTACGTGGTTGCTCTTTTCTTAAATCAGCTGGTGTATGACACAGTTAATTAAAGAAAACCTTTGACCATTTGACATTTAAAATCACGTGCTGAGTACTGAAACAAAAAAAAATTGGTTTACCTCTCCGCAGCCATGAATACATTGAGTTGTCACTCTGTATTCAAAACTACTGACTGTCAGAATTATGAGTAATTATTTTTAGCAAGCTATGTCAAAAAATAAGGTCAAAGGATTGTCATAAAATGGACTAAAATGTAATATATATGAGAAATGATAACACTTTGAAAGGTTAGTTCAAACCCTGTTGAGGCTTGGATAAGACTACTACTACGTCTGTCATCATTTTTTATCCTCAGAATGTATCGGTTTGTGATGATCAAAACTCACTCCTGTTAAAATGAAGATGATCATAATAATAATAAATGAATTACTTTGTTCACTTAATCAACATAATTCTGCAAGTTTGTTTTGCGATGCTGTTCTATAAATCCATTCATTCATGTTTCAGGAACTTTGCTTGGTTTTGATCATGAAAATGTTACGGTACGGTGGTACAACAAGTCATAAAACAAACACGGACCTTCATCATACTTGACATTTTACCTAAATAAATTACTCATAATAATAAATTGAAATAGCAAGGAGGAATATTTTTTTATGGCATCCGATTAACCTTGTTATTCATTGAACAAAGAAAAATTACCTATCCAATTTATCAATTCATACAAAACAACGATTCATTCAACCTTGTACCTACTTGTATGTACGTTATTTTACATTGCCAAATCGACTGAATTTATACGAAATTCAACCCAAATCCTAACCAATGAATGCATCAATAAAATGGAGAATGGAAAGTCAGTGAGGTATACTTTTCATCTGTTTCTCTATTCAATTTTATTTTTTAGAAAATTATTTTTTAACTGGGGGACACGTAAAAAAAGGCTGTATTTGATATGAATAGAATTCTAGGAATGAACTAGAATCCAGTCATTTCTTGTGATTCAGAAAGTCTATTCAGCAAGTTGCATGAAAATTGTAAATACGCGAGAAAAGACTCAGTCTCAGTGGCTCATTTCAACAAAAATATAAAAATACATTGGAAAAAGTTGAAAGGAAAAAAATGTTTCTCAAAGCGACATGGAAAAGATCTGTTGTTGGCTTTACAATCCAGATCCCAATTTTCCAACAAACAAAAATGAACAATCTAATCTAATAATATATTGCAGACATTTATACTGTTTTTTGGATCGTGTATGGAATTGTATTTCAATGACAACAGTTTCACCACTCACTACATACCTTCTGTTTGTGGTATTGGTGATGATGGCAAGTGAGCATAAAAATGGACGCAGAAGCTGCTGCAGGTTGAAGAAGTTACAGAGGTAAAAATGTGATACCATCATAACAATATTATTACTATTTGGCTTTCTTTTCCTTTTTTCACCTATTTCCTTGCGCCATTACCCTATATGACACCATCGTAGTCGTAGTCATTTACCACAAACACCTAATTCGTTATGATGTTCAAAGAAAGAAAGAAAGAAATAAAGTAGTGCACAGTGCACATGTATGCTGTTTTTTTGCTTCTACACATGACCTGTATGGTCATCATAATCATCATCATGGTAGAATGTATGGCATATGGAATACCACCTGCACCTGGCTGGCAGTGGTTGGATTTTTTTTTTTTTTTTTTTGGTCGACGGAGAGGACGACGGGCCATCATAATCGACAAACTCCTTTTTTATCCTGTTCCAAACGTTGAGTATTCAGGAGTTAGAGCAGTGTAAAAAATATT
>JAHZMZ010004178.1:0-10973 GCA_027743805.1 Lepidocyrtoides sp. E14 | reverse complement strand
CAGATAAGCCTTCTTTTATATGATCTCAATTATTCACACAGCTAGTCTCAAAAAGTGGATACATTTGAGCACTTAGATTATGAAAAACATGGAAAAATGAATAGTGTGACGTCCGCTAAATGTACTTACTACGGAAGCATATTATATTAAATTATCTGGTGCATCTATTCATTACGATTTTTCACTTTTTTGCAAAAATAATTTCTGCAATACCTAGTAAATTGGTGCATTAGCTTGTAACTTCAGTGCGAATTTATAACTTCCGTCACAGCCATCAGGATAAAGCAATGAAAAGAAGCGAAACACAATTACAATTAGTGGCGTTTATTAAGCATTGCTTGGTAAATTTTGCATTGCGTTTTGTGTGTTTTTACCTATACACTCAAATCTTTGTCACAGTTCATCTTTACTGGTGTTTGCCAGATACTATGTGAGTATGAGTCAAGATAAGATGTCGGGTCAGTGGAGTTCCTCGTTATGGCATATTATTAAATGACCTATTACTACCGCAAAACAGCCTCTCCACCTTGCCCAATTAAATTTAAGTTAACTTAAAACGAACGCTGCACACATAATCATGGTACAAAGACAAATGCGTACAAAAACAAGATATCATGATACCATGTGTATGTAAATGGCAAATCAATTATCACCTAATTAGTCAATTCCATTTTAGGTAATTACTTTTATCTATTGGTTTTTATTAAAACATGTTTTTACCAAAAAAAGCATATCATAAAACAGTAAAAAATGAAACTTGTTGAGTTAAATAAAAACTTGTTCATTCCTCTTTTATGTAAATACACAAGTCTCAGCTAAGAATAGAATTGTAGAGGTCTGATAGGTCTACCCAGCAGAGTAAAATCAATCTAGGTATTGTAACCCTTTTATTTTCACGTTTGTAAGAAAATCCTTATTGGATGCCGGATAAAGATCATGCTTGCAGTGCCAAGTGCTCTTGTAGTTAGAGCTTGATGGACATGATGATTGGTGATATAGCGTCGCGCACGCAGCTTTATCAATGCTCGCTCATTATTGTAATTTTCTTTCTTATGCATTATCATGTCGACTAAAATAATATTGGAAGATTTTAAAAAGCTTTTATCAATTGTCAGTGCAATGTGTGTACTATATAACACAAAATAGTCCATCATCTAGTATAATCAATGTGTTTTGCACATGTTTGGATTAGTTTTTCTTCGTTCACACTAAAGTCCAAATTACATATATGAAGGATTTATTTGTGATGATATTACGTGTTATCCAACTCATAACTTTATTTAGTCCAAAAACATAATTGTGGCTCTAAACAATTATTCACAATCATTCAATCATCCTACCTGACTCGTCGTGAGGTTAGCTTACTTCATGACTATTATAAGCTTTGTTGTACACAGTATGCATTGCATAGAGTTGCAGAAATACCATGAGATAAAGCTTACATGCACCGCTAAATTCAAACAAGCAAACTAGTGTTGGCTTGCCGTTTTTGTTAATAGTCAGTCAGTAGAGTAGAAAGAAAGATCTTTATGTCGTTATTGCGTTTTCAACAAAACAGATACCCCTCGAAATGCATAGACGAGTTGGGTATTTTGGATGGGTTTGGATTTTGGATTCCTCCAAGTTGTGCTTGTTCGTTTTCATATGTGAGCAGCAGCAGCGCTTGGTAATTGCGCTTAGCTCTCTCGGCTCTCAAGTGTGGTTGTTTAATGCTATAGGTCGATGCAGTTAGCAAGCAACCCTTTTCAACATCTACTCATTGCCATTTGCTATAAAATATGTACCTAATAGCTCTTAGCTTGGCAAGTCACGAGAAAAACAGAATAAAGCTTTCTGTCCGTCCGTATTCCTCTCATGATAACGTCTTTTTTGGTAAATATAATATAGTAGTTATGGAGATGGATGGCTAAGTTCGGGTGCAAGTATGGAAACATTGAATTCTCAAACTGCCTTGTATAAACAGATTCCCAACTGAAATATACCATCGTGGATGAGTTGCTTATCCTACAAAATAGTAAAAAAGAGTGTAACATGCATGCAAGCCAGCGAATAAAGAATGGTATAACGAAAAAGAAAAAAATCGTTTGTTTGAGAAGACGAGGTGCGAGAATTAGAGAGAGAGAGAGAAAGAAGAGAGGAGTACCAGTGCCAGTTTCAATAGTAGACGATAAAGCAATTTGGGTTAGTGAGAGAAGAAATATTTTTTAAGGTATGCTTAAAAGTTTAAGCATGCTATTTTATCCAAATCAAAGAAGCTTTTTTTCGTGTCTTGTGATTTGTTAGAATGAATCGAGGAAAATGAGCGTGTTGAAGTTGAATATTAAAACAGATATTATGCTTCTGTTACGTTTTCCATGGCAGGATAAGGGGATTATTTTGTAACAGTTAGAAAAGTAGTCAAATAAAACGGGATATGATGCGTTGCAGAGACAAAAAGAATCTCTACAGCGTTATTTAAGTAAATTAAATAAGTCTTGGGTAAATTGGTTCGAAAGATCAACTTAAAAAATGAAGGTGTCCGGAAGTGGAGAGTAAGGGACATTCTCAAAGAAAGGCGCTCGTAAATGTTATTAATCATCTAGAAATGAAAACCATTTTGCACGTAAGCCATCCATAATCTCATTGGCATTTGTGTGCAAATGCAATATTTTAAAAATTAAATAATTTTTATTTGGAAAGATTTTTACATTATTTTATTGAATTTTGTTACGTAGATTAAGAAAGAAAACGGAAGAATGGGATAGTTCCAGAGAATTGGATTGGAAGGGGGAATTGTTCTCCTTTTGAAGAGTGAGACGAAGATATTGTTACTCGGGATTTTTGTGCGGACGTATTGTAAATAGTGTAATCACGACCACACGGGGAAAGTCACAACTATTCGCTTGAAAATTGGAGAACCGCGATAATGGATCCATTTGATGTAGCAGAGAAGTGTGCTTTTATATTCCCCGATCGTTAGTAATCTTCAAATCATCAGAATTAATATAAAATTAGTATAACTTTCTCAAGAGTGAAGAGGGGCAATGGGCAACATTAGAGCATCAAGGATTAATGATGATGTTCGGTTGTCATTGCCGAGTTTATTTACTCATGGAATATTTTATGATTTACTATCTTTGTGTTGAGTAAAGTTACGTGATAACGTTTTTGGTTTTATAATTTATCATTATTTTGGTGTTTGAAGTTTTGAAGTATTTTGTGATGTTTGATGCAAACGCTTGTGCTATAGAACTGTTAAAAATGAAAAGTTCTGAAGATTATAAGAAAGAAGTGGCTGCCTCATCCAAAGCTTCCTCGTTGGCCCCGGAACCAGTACCAATGGAAACACTGAAACCTCCTGACCCAGTCTCTTTGGTCACATTAGCTGCATCAATACCTTCAACAACATCTACTTCAATTGTTCAGCCACAACAGTTTAATCTCATTTCTACTCCTTCTGGAGAAAATGTCACCTCATCATCAGTAGTTCCTAGTAGTAATAGTAGCAATGGCAGTTCTATCAATGGTGTAGTTACTACAGCCCCAAGTGCGACAGTCACACCGACAGTACCAGTTCTTGTATATGCTAAAAAATCTTCTCCTTTTGATGTTAGGCCGAAACCGCCATTTTTACCATCACACACGACTTCGGAAACACAAAAGCCAGCGGAAAAGCAAGCTGAAGAATCTAAATCTTCCTCGTCGTCTAAGCCTTCGCAGCGACAGCCTACAACCTCAGTAATGGCTCCAAATGTTTCATCATCCTCTGGCACTACACCAGGTACTAGCAGCAATAGTACTGCGTCTAGCAGTACGCCGAACTTGGCAAGTGTCACGGAAGACGAAGATGCCGTCACGTTAGACAGCAGTAGTGATGAAGAGGATGATATTTTCACTCAGTTCTCACGTGAGAATGTGGGCTCAAGTAATAACGAACGTGTAGAAGAAGCAGTCATGAAAAGGAACTCAAATTACCTTCTTCAGAGATGTGCGTCGCTAATGCAGCGGCTTCAAGGAGTAATGCAATTAACAACTGCGAAACATGTTTCGGCACAACTTCAAGCTGTTATAGAATCCCCTGTTTTTACCAATAGTTCACGAACTAGTAATAGTCATGGCCGATCCCAAGAATCTCATGGAATTACTAAACAGGGCCTCGCCGAAATGCAATTCGGAAGTAAAGTGATGACAAATATTATCAGACATTCAATGCGACACCAGTTGGATCCAAATGATGACTCAGCTACTGACGAATCTGACACTGATGATGATGAGGTAGTACTTCCAGATGAGAGAATGATGGATACCAGCTGCAATTCCTCGTCCGAGTGCGCGCGTTACCTTCCAGTGTAAGTTGAATTCCAGACTCCATTTAACTTTGATTTTACTGCCATTTTTTCAAAATTCTCTGTTGCATTATATTTTAGAGAAAATAATCCCTTCATCGAAGCTGTTAAACTGGAAAAACAATATGAAGCTAGGAGGACGTCATTGGAGTTCAATATTAATGAATGTGAATATTCCCTGACCAAATCCCTAGCTCTAAGAAAGTAAGTATTTAACTACTCATATTTTGGTCTCATTTCCATTAATACCTAGTTAGTACCCACGTTTCACAAGTTTCTTTTCACAATTTTCAGGCATTGTAAAATTAGAAAACCTGTGTTTCAACTGGAAAAGCCCTCAACATCCAGCAATGTTATCAACATCCCGGTTGATGCAACCTCATCAGTAAAATTTTATCATGATAGCAAACCTGCCACCATGAAAAGGTGATAGCATTTTTATTCGTTATCATTTATTTTAAAATATAATTTTGTGATGCATGCAGACAACTGTCGCTGCTGTTCATCTGTCAAAAATGGGAACTCAGTGTTTTCGTTCAAACTCAGCCTCTACATCTTCTTTGGATATTTCTTCTTGTAGAGTGTCGGATATGATGAATCTAAGGAGATCTAGTCTGGAACAAGACAAGGGTAAAATAAGTAATGGAGACAGTATGGAGGTCGATGTAGAACCTACTACAGCGAGCACCTCAAAAGGTGAATCTGTGAACCAAACATGCACTGAAAACAAGCCTACTGAATCATCTCAAGAGTCCAATTCAAATATCAATGGAAAGGACGTAACAAAAGAGAGAAATGCTTTTATTCCCACAATTAAATCGTGTGAAATCATTACAATTTTTGTTACTTATTTGCAATACTTTTTTAGTCGTGGTTATCTGAGCGGATTTTCTTGATTTTTTTTTATCCGTTGCAAATAGAATGGGCTCGGATGGTGTTTCGGTGCTTGGAGTAGAATTTGTCAATAATTCAGATCCTAATCAGAGTGCTAGTAGATGTGCAGCAATTAAACGGCCTGATAAAAACAGAAAAGTCTTTCAACTTGGTGGAATCCAAAATATATTCCGGGACGCCAATAGATTGCCTACTGTGCGTTGCAGTTGCTTTGGACGTGATGAGCTATGTGCTCTTTGCCTTGGAAGAGCCAAAAAGAAGGCAGAAATCAACCATGTATACATGAGCGACAAAGAGAAGCTGTCTATATTGGATGAAGGATTTCACAAAACATTATCATTTCCAGAGGATGTATCATTAGAAGTCCTCTTAGCAGCAAGCGCTGTAGGCAACAACAACCAAAACAAAAACCATAACCACATGACCTTGACAAAACCAGTAAGCGATGTTCAGCAATTAATCAAGAATAGGTCTCAACATTTTCCGCCGGATTTGCTACATACTGGCGTAAGACCCAAGAGGCCGCGCTCGTATGATATCAAACCATACGTGGAAACTCCAGTAAGGTCACCTAAAAAGGATAGTAGGTACAGTGAAGAGACTGCTCAATCGCCGAGAAAAAGACCTTCGGGTGAGACTTGATTGAATTAAGCTTGTTGAAATTTATGTCAATAATGTTGCAAATATAGTTTATTGTATTCATATTACCGTACAATGTAAATGTTTTCTTTTAGCACGCAAGTCTCAATCCTCTTTTGAAGATCGAGAACTGACCGAATATCATGAAAAAGGATGGCCGAGCAGGGAAAGAAAAGACTCTATCAGGTTAAAAAATTTCCTTCAAACCAAAAAAAAACAAGCATGTTTGTGTAGCTATGATAATTCTTGAAAAAGCTACGATTTAGCCAGTTTTTCAGTGCATTTTAAAAAAATAACAAAACAATGCAATTATTGTCAAAAGCGGATTCCGTTCTTTCATTTATCCGTTATATTCTTCTAAATATACCTTTGGACAATGCCAACTATGGTTTTTCTTGCCCACAAGCTCACATGATTTGTGCTCTCTGAACAGCAAAATCAATCGTGTTGTGCTTACACGTAGTATTGCATTTTGCATTATCTGTTTTGAAATTGCTATTTAGGCGTACGAGAAATCAAGAATTCGATATCGACAACATAGTCATTCCATATAGCATGGCTGCTACAACAAGAGTGGAACAACTAGTCTACAAGCCCATTGAAACACCAAGGTAAATATGCGTTTACAGCAGTGCTAAGAAAAACTTATGATTTAGATTTTACAATTTCAACTACCTCAGTGTTCATTACATATAATATGTATCAATGTTTAATTTGTAAATAGGTGGCGAGTTCTGGATTATTCAGAAATTTTCTCATCTATAGGCGATAACAGTGATGAAGAGGTATTAACTTGACATTTTGCAAACGATGTTTGAAGTTTGTAAATAACACGACGTGTCTGTTTAAAAATTAATTTTTTAAATGCTTGCTACATAGATGGAGGACATGAGCAATGCTGCTTTCCTTCATCGGCACAATAATTGTGAAGTGGAGGAGAAAATGAGGTTTACAGTGCAAAAAGCACCAAACTTCACCAGAAAAACGCGACGTCTTGACTCAACTTGTAGAAGTGAAAGTGACACAATGGGTGGAATCGGAAATGATGAAAATTCGTCTTCCTCGCATCCAATAGTAATAACGCTTTCTCCGGACAAATCCAAAGACAAGGAAGTATGTACACCTATTTTAGCAAATTTCAACTCGACTGGAGCCAGCGATGGATCTACCACTCCAGTCACTGATACGTCGACAGTGATAACTGAAGCCATGGCTAATCAGGCTCTGAAATCTCTCTTCAAAGTCGGCAACCGACGCCGAACTATTTCGACTTCCACCAAGATGGAGGAGGTTGACGAAGAGTCAACCCCCGCTGTGGTACTTGAAAACTTTTTGGTAACTTCAACTTTTAATTTAGTGATACGACACGTAGTCGTAACATGCTATTTTTTAATTTTAGTATATCGAGCCGTGGCCCGAAAGAAAGTTTCCACTGTCTGATGAGGTTTACAAAGAGATGCTAGAAAGTATGGAGCAAAGTTTTCTAGAAAGTTCAATGGACTTCACATCTCATCACGATTTAAGTCACCTAGAAGATTCGCCTTTAAGTCCTACATGTCTGTTGTAGCTGTAAGCAGTCAGTACATACCTCCGCTCCGTTTGTACTGGTTATTCTCGCGGTACAGATATTAAGGGCAATTTTTACATAAAGTATATATAATATGGTACATTGTATTAATAGAGGTGCGTTCGCTCGTTCGTTCGTCTAGAAAAAGTATATAATTTTTTAAGAGTACATATGGTAGGAAATATATAATGTACTTGTAAGTATTATGCTTGAAATGCATTCAAAATTATCTTACTACAATAACACAAAAAAGTGTTATAAAACAAATCGTTATTTTTATTGAACAGAAATATTTACAAGAATATTAATAATAAAAAAGAAACGATCGTTTCATATCCATCTTCAGTGATCTGCCTAATTAATTGATTAAAATTTCATAAATAGATTTCTCTCATGTTAAAATTGTAATACTCTTTTATATATTAACAAACTAGTTTAACTCTTGAATATCTTGTCTGCTTCCTACCTACACTAAAGTACCTAAAATATGTACATTTTATTTTATTTATAATCCCTCGATGAGTTAGATTTTTGAAATTTATCCATGTTATATAGTACAAGATCACTCTGATAAAATTCTAATTAATTTCATAACACTTTATGCAACTTTTGTGTTAAGTACTAACATCTTATTATGCTGTTTGAAATGTACTTTTGCCCTTCTCGGAAAATCAGTAACTTCACTCTACTAGAAGATCTGCATTTCAATCAATGTAAATGATCAATATGACACTGACCTCTACGTACAACTGTTTATTGTGAAGTCGGTGGTTGGGTAGGGTAGGGACCTTGAGGTCCTCCCTGGCCACCGGGTGGAGGTGCATACCCTCCAGTAGCATTCTGTGCTGTCGTTGAAGTCTGAGGGCGATATCCATATGAGGGATGGGGAGGAGGATATCCCTATTGTTGGAGAAAGTTAATGAAATGTTGCATAAAACAAGACTAGAAGAGATATACATGTAGAAAGCATTTTTTAATGAAACTGGATTAGATACCTGATACTGCGGTTGATACGGAGCGTATTGTCCTCCTTGTGGTTGACCTGGTGGAGGTTGCTGTTGTTGAGGAGGACCATAACCCCCTTGAGGTGGGGGAGGATATCCTTGAGATGGCTGATATTGAGACTGAGGAGGTGTTCCGTACTGCTGTCCACCGTACGGCGGATAGCCAGAAGAAGGGGGAGCATTTGCAGGTACGTTTCTATTATCCCCAGCTTGAACGCCCGGACTTCCTGGCGGTGGGTAGGGACCCGCAGGGTTGTAATTGTAATTTGGCTGAGTTTGTGGAGGTGGGTAGCCACCTGGAGTATTAGGCTGACTTACAGCTCCTGCGCCAGAAGTTTGCGCTGGGTAGTTGCTTGGATTTGGAGGATAAACTGGTCCACCTTGAGGGGGGTATCCAGACTGCTGTTGTTGTTGAGGAGGTTGCTGTTGCCCTTGCCCAGGCTGAGGAGGTGGTTGTTGACCGTATGGATTGGAATGTGAAGGGTTTGGATATTGAGGGTAAGATGGATGCGAGCCATAATATGGTTGTTGAGGTGCTGCAGGTTGTGGTTGGCTAGCTGTCTGTCCCGGCGTTTGCTGTGGCGGTTGTTGTCCATACGACGTAGGCGGAGGCTGTTGAGAAGGCGGACCTTGTTGTGGAGGTCGAGGGGGCATCTGCTGTTGGGGTGGTTGATTTGGCATCTGACCGGGTTGCTGTTGACCTCCCGGAGGAGGAGGATAATTTCCTGGATAACCTGGATACTGTTGTGCAGGTTGATTTGGATTTGGCCTACCATAATAACTTCCCGGCCCTGGTTGTTGACCTGGTCCTGGCTGATTCATTTGCTGCTGTGGGGGCGTCTGTTGATTCTGCATGGGGTCCTGTCCTGGGGGCTATAAAGAGCCAAACAAATAACTTTATTGTAATTCAGCCATATTCATCACTCACAACATCTCTGAATAATTTTATTATTTTTGCATGTCAAAGTCGTATTTTTAAAAAGTTGAAGACGTACAGGTAGCATTTGTGTATCCCAACTCCACCAGGATTTCCAAACGTTGTCAGTGACATTTCACTTAGAAATATTTGTTACAACAAACGCCACCAAATCACCAAGCTGATTTTCAACACTAGCTACCTAATAGTTTCGATAATTTATGTACCTACCACTTACTTTTCTTTAAGAATGTTCATCTCACTCCTACACACCAACAAGCACCACTCGGCTCGTGACCAGACTTACTAGTCTGATTTTAACCGTTTAAGAAAGCAAAGAAATAACTCGAGACTGTTTGTCCATGCTTTCTCAACTTCCCAACATAATAAAAAACGATACCATTATAACTATAAAAAGAGGACAACAAAATTAGTGAGATTTGTTCTCTAACCACCTTGGCAAAATGCTAGCTCAAATTTCCTTTTATGTCCAACATTCGCATCTCATCATACATATATTATATTTATGCTTTCTTTGTAATTGTCGTACTTGGAATTGTGACGTGATGAGAAAGCACAGAAAAAAACAAGTATTAGAGATTCTCCAGATTCCAGAGATTTGAGTGACTGTGGCGAGACGCTGTGAACATTTTTATGTACCCAGTCAGTATTCACTCATCAACAGAAACTTGTTTGAAAATAGAGTTGATGATGGCAGATGCGTACCAAACATAACGTAATGAAAAGAGAAGAGCAAAAGTATTTCTTCACTTTTCTTTCACGTATCGTTAATGTTTTTTGTAACTCTCTAAGTACTACTCACTACTCACTCCTTTCCTATGCTAACTTCAAAAAATATATAAAAAGTGAGAGTGTATCTGATTGTATAGAAAGGTTGGGAGAACGGGAGAAGAGTACTACTACTAAAATTTCTTGATTCTGTCCTGCATAGTGCATTCTGCCTTGTCCGTTTTGAAAATTTCACGTTCAGATTTCTCATCATCGGAAACATAATATATTTCTCGTTGTTATTATATATAATTCTGTATTACAGAATCGAGCCGAATACTTGCATTAAATTCTATGTAGTATTTCGACACTACGTGTACAGTAGGTGATGACGACTATCATCTAGAAATATTAAGTTGTTTTTGCATCATGTCATGTCCATTTCATCATCATCCACAGAAGCCACAGTCCATTTTTTTCTCTAATTTCTCTCCCTGATTCTGATCGGTTCCAATATGAACATCCTAAAATAGTCCCCTCCAAGAAAAGCATGTCCATGCTCCGAAGAAGATGCATTACCTGTATAATGTATATATGTAATAATATATTCATGTTTTATATTCATAATGTTTGGATTCTGGTTTTAAATCCAACTATGCATAACATATTCAGTAAATAATCCAGATTGGAACAATGAAGTCGAAACAAATTGAAACTGAAGGAAGGAGTGATGAAAATTACAAATTTTTTTGGAATTAATACATGAAAATCCATGCCAGGCAAATAAGTTTTTAACGATGAAACTCGCTGTTGCATATAAAGAAGGAACGGCAACAGTTTTTGGCACACAAAGAATGTTGTGATTAAGGTTAAACGATGGGAAGTTTGACAGTTTACAA
>JAHZMZ010004177.1:0-26754 GCA_027743805.1 Lepidocyrtoides sp. E14 | reverse complement strand
CATCATCAAATGAGAAAGGATTTAGAATAGAAAAAGGACAAAAAGACGGAAAATACGAATGAGCTTTCTCTCGTTTCCATCCTCTCATTCTCACTGTACGAGTGAAAGGATGGATAGAAGAACACTAGAGTAGTACATGAATATATATACTTAGGTAGGTATGTATATTTGTGTGACGATGTGATGATGGTGAAGAAGAGTGAGTGGTGAAAAGCGGATGCAGATGCCGACGGACAAGAAGAGAGACAGAGAAAAAAGGAGGAAGTACGTGTGAGTACCACTGTCTTTTTATATACAGCTCAGTATAGTGTACTTATGGTGTACCCTTATATTGCCTATACAAGTAGAAGAATGTGAGGGACGAAAAAAGACATGGAGTTGGTGAAAATGCTGGTATATTCATTCCTTATGATGATGATAGCATAAAGGAAAAAAATAAAGGATATTACTACCACGAACGGATGGACTTTTGTGTTGTAATAGAAGTTTTCGGTGCGCTTCTTGTCACACACTTTGATGATATGACGATGATGCTGTTGCTGCTGTGCCTTCGTTAAGTTGTGTCTTCCTGAATATTATAAGCCGCCGCAACGTGTGAGCTGACTCTCAAAGGGAAATTTCAAGTCCTTCTCTACACACGATGCACAAACTTGTATAATGGGTAAATGGAAACGGACATTGCTCCCAACTTTGCATGCATTCTCAGCCAGTGAACCAAGTAAAGTGTCACTGTTTTTGTGGTGGTATATTATTATGATACACATAATATGCAAATAATATACATAATAATAATGCACATAAGCTGAGCTACTTTTTGTGAATGAGCATCATCATCTCTGCGTATTTACCTAATGTGCACATAAGGAAGTAAAAAGGGCAAAATCGTGTTCCTTGACGGTGGTGGTGGTTGTGCTTGTGCAAATCTGTCGTCGTCGTTTTTCCACTAGTTTTACTTTCTAGTGCCAGCTTTTTCCCTATTTCCCCTTTTACCTTTTTTTATGCAATTACTAGCATGGCGTTTGCTACTGAAGACATTGTAAAACTCTCTGATTTTTTATTAAAATATATACACTAACTGCTGCACATTTACTTGAGTAGCAGACTGTAGAAAAATATGCCTGAAATTACACACTCTCCTATAAGCTCATCATCACCACCACCACCACTGTAATTCCACAAGAGTACTTGTATTCCACAAGCACTTGGAGGAGCGGAGGATTTTACCTTGTGTAATTTATTTTTGTCTTTTTGATAACGACAAAAACCACGGTGTGTAGTGTGTAAGCAAAACTATAAAATGCTTCATGTGGTAAGAGAAGTAGTAGCAGTAGTGTGTGTAACCTACATATTCAAGGAAGAACAAACTAAACAAGGCAAACAGTAAAAGAATAGCGTTCTATTACTGCTACCAGTTGGTTTACCTATTTAGGCATGTATTATTGAAACAAGCTTGGTTGGTTTTGGTTCTATTCTGGTGGTGCATCAGGATGATGATGACAATGCCTATAATCACGCTACTGGTGGTGGTAAAGGACGAGGAGGCTTTCTCCTTTTTCACATTACATAGCACAAAGCCTAAACAGAGTAACCAAAACCAAAGCTAGCAAGCCTATATATTGCACGTTTTCAACGTGTTCATGTAGCCAGCTTATTACTGTTACTTCGGTTTGATTTTGGCTTTCACTGCTTCTTCTGCCATGATGTCGCTTAAGAAGGGAGCGATGATGAGACCATGAATGCTTTTCGCTTTTTATAAACATTCTTAACAATTCATATCATATGACACATTAGGAACATTTTTATAGGTATTTTGAATTTATTTTTGTATTTGTCGACTGTCGAGAGATGGTGATAGTACATACATACATTCTCGCACACATCATAGTGTACTTTTTATCTACAAGGATGATGATGATTATAGTGAGTGGTGAGCGTGTAAGAATGTTGTTTTTCGATATGCCTGCCAAAAACTTATACTTATTTAAGCCTATAATACTATAGTATATACAGATAGCATTACAGCAAGCAATGTTAGTGGCGACGATGAAGGTTGTCGGTCGGTAATCCTGTGACGATGCCACTGTTAATTGATGTTGGCTCTGTTGGAACAATGCCCGTTGCGGATGTTACCACCACCACCACCACACTAGTAGCAGAATCAGCAGCTCTTCTTCTTCTTCTTGAAATTGTACAATGTATCGTTGTGAGTCGAGTCGAAAGAGAACAAAATGACAAAGTAAAGCTTCATGTAGAAGAAGGGAGCTTCGTGCGTCTATAAATATACTCACGTAGTTCATACACAACCACCAAAACCTCTGGAAAATTTTCCTTTTGCTTTCTATATCTCCTTTTGTAATATGAATGTTATATATAAATTTTGTACTTTCTTCATTGTGTCACTCTACATAATACGTGAATCTAACTAAATTCTAGCAGAAATACAAAACCTTGCCAAAGAGAGGAAAGGGAAAGAGATGATGCTCGCTTTCATCCTCTTTTGTTGGTCCTCTATACCCTATCGTTCATCTCCATTTATTTTTGCTTACCGTTGCACACATCAAGACTTATTTTACCCAAACCTGCACTCTCTACATAAGCAATACGCATGCATTGTTGTTAAATACTAACCACTACTTTGTACTTGATAAACCATTAAAAATTGGAGAAAAAATTTGAATTCAAAATGTTTGGCAGACCACCATGAGTATTCTGGAAAACTATTAACTTTTACAAATATTACGCACTCCAAAAATTCCTCCAACATTTTCAAGTGACTTTCATCACATCTTTTACCATAAGTTCATAAACGGTTCACAATAAAGTTTTGTCAACCACCGCATGACTCTGTCAATTCGGTCCATTACCTCCCACTTCATTTTCCTTTTCTGCTCCTTCCATCTAACCAGCTCTACTTGTCTCGACGACATTCAAGGTACCTATGTATATGCATGTACGTTGGATTTTAATCGTTATAGGCGCTGGCATTCTTTTGAAAAATTCCGCCATTGTTTTATCTCACCGAATGACTAGATAAACCAGGCAATGAAGCTATAATGCTAAGTTGCAATGCAGTAAGGGCATTATTTGTCCATATCTCTCCACTTTGCATCACCTTCCTTGCGTAAGCACTTTATGTTTGCAATTCAGCTCATCTGTGTGCTCTGATGATGCCGGCGATAATGCCGATGAAAGCAACACACATATTATCAACTATACCTATTTTCACCATTTGTTTACAAGTTCACATCCCGCACATTCATTTATGCAAATGAGCGTAACTACCATTCAACCTGCTAATGTTCTTCTCATCCTCATTCAACTTTCTCTTCCTGCAACACGCTCTACGTGAAAGTATCTATGCATTGTACGTAATAAGTATGTAGTGATAACGATGGAATTTATTCAAATCCTTCTTCCCTTATATTCAAGTCAATTTCGAATCAGTCGACTGTGAAATTTTCTACTTGTTCAGAATATCATACATATTATATGTAGGTATGTGGACAGGCAAATAAAATGTGCACTTTTATGTGTTCATAAGCATGTAAACATATCAGACGCTACATAGTACATACGTTAACCGTTTTTTTATTAAGCTGCGATATAACTGGAATTTGTGGCATTTCAAATACATTTCACACACACTCACCATCATCAGTTGAATACCATCGAAATCTCCATACATACAAAGCTAGCCGCCATGATTATCAGCAACAACCAAACTTATCATCGTAAAACACAACAGAAGCCTAAAGTATTGCAGTACAGTACGCTGCAGCACCATCAACCTCATCACCATCATTGAAAATAGCGAATACCGTAGAGAGCAACATGGTATGCATAATAATATTTTTTGGTGCTGTTGCAACAGCAGCCGAGGTAGAGGAAAATGAATGTATTCTGTAATCGGGCAGAGTAGAATATTGTTATGCATACCAATAAACGAGCTGGCCACACCATTCCTTTCTCTTCTGACTCGTGGGGAAGTCAGTGAAAGTTGTTGGTGATGATGATGATGATGATGATGAAGGTACTGAGCTGATGTTTCTCCTGTGGTAGTGGTGGTGGTGGTGATGATGATCATTTATGGTAATAGCGTTCATTCACTAGCTCTTTTGCTTTTACTGTTCGCTCTTCCTCAACAAAAAAAAAACACAAAAAATAACGTTTTTTCAATGGATTCCCTTTTTTTGCCGTGAAGTGAAAAACACAGTATTAAAGAAATAAAATAAAAAGTCAGTTTTGGAATGAAAGCTTTGTTTTTACTGATGGACAAATAAATGTGAGTATTTTCATCGTCTACAAATTCACTTGATAACGAGTTGTGTGGTAGAAAAGATTAAGTCTGAAAACCAGAGACCAGCTGGTTTTTTCTCTGGTCATAAAGTAAATAAAATAAATGCAAAAGCAGAAGTCAGTGGCTCTTTTTAGTAAATACGTTTTCCCCGAGCAGTAGTAGTACAAAGATTCTATCATGCTGCTGCAATCGGGAAAGTTTCGCTTGTTATGCCTATGAAGAATGGAAGTATAGATAAAAAGTACAGCCAAAAGCAAGATAAAGACTGCACGAGAGCGAAACTGCTTGCTTCTGTTTTACTTACGTGCAGCCATGGGACTTCATCTTTACATGGAATGCAAAGCAATGAGAGAGAAAAAAAAGTAAAGATAAAAGCGCAAAAGTGAGCAGATTGCAGAGCCTCTAGACCATAACAAAAGTGGCCATTGCCTCCAGGAAGAAAATGAATAGAATGGGTGCAGTCATGTGAATGTATGCATGAATGGTTGAATGAAATGCGAAGAAAACCCTTCTGGGAGTTTTTTGTCTTGCATTAAAAGCGTATGTGTTATAATAACCGGGCATTTGTTCATGTTCTTATAATATATAGTTTTTATTATTGCTATTATGCTTGCTATGCATTTGTAACAAATGAAGTAAGAATAGTTCAGACATGATATACTGTAAGATTTTTAAGGGTGCAAAAAAACTATTTACTATCTTGCTTTTTCCTTCCTTTTTTCCTAGTTTCCTCAGAAAGAAAAGAACGATGCGGACAGAAAAAGAAAATGCAATGTGTGGTTTGGTGTTCTACTCATTTCACTTGAGTGACCACACACAAACGAAAACAAAAGACTAACGCGTCCGTCTAGGACTATGTAGGTCTAAGAAAGTACGTCTGAATGTACACACGTTTCATACACACACTTGTATGTACATGTTATGCATATACGTACACACTGCAACGCACAAGAAAAAAAAATATTTGGTATAAAAAAGGAGAGGATTTGTTTGTATAAATGGTGAAACGAAAACCAACCGTAAGTTGGCCACCACAGCTAGCTAGCAGCAGCACCAGCAGGAGAGAAACAAACCAGTCAGTTTCGAAACGAGAGAAAAACAGGCAGGCGGAAAATGGAATTCGCGCTATAATATACAGATTACTATATAAATTGTTCCTACACACATGATTATTATGCTTGTATTATATTCTTGTAAAAAAAATAAATGTGAGAATGTCCATAGATGCTCATTCATTCTCTTTCACAACTTCTTCTCTTCTGCTTCCACTGCCAGAATTCTTCCTTTCTTTTCCAGTTCGTGCCAGTAACGAAAAGAAAGAATGAAAAAGGATTTTTTTTCGTATTGTGCAAGTACTTTTGACTGGCGGTCTGGTGAACCGGTGGTGATGCATTTTCTACGATTACATATAGTACCGTATGTAGATATCTTAAGAGAGCAGACTGGCTATATATGTTCAGTTTCTTTGGTCCACTTGCTTGAGTATAGAGCAGCATATTAGTGATTGTGTCGTAGTCCAAGAGGCAACCATGCAGCTTCCTTTGGCAAATAGCTTCCGATGAACGGGGAAAAGAAAGAGAAGAAGAAAAAGAGGAAAAATTGGAGAAGTACGTATTACTAGAATAAAAGGAAAGAGAGAGCCAGAATCAATAATTTAGCCTCATGTTTCATTCCGCTGCCAATCTGTCTCTTGTACCATCAATAGCCGTTCGTCCACTCCCGAAAAACCAAGTATTGCCAGTTTATATAATAGCATACCTCTATGTGTACCTACCTATATACATAAATAGAGATTTAAATGCGTAACCTATGCACACACATAGGAATTGATGTCAGATATAGGAAAACAAAAGTGAGAGAAAAAGAAAGACTCTCTCGTTCCCTCTCTCTCTGTTGGATATGCAGTCTAAAAAGAGCAAAAAGTAGAAATGATATGCATTGGAGTCCATGTGCAGACTTACTTACTTTTACTCTTGTGATGCTGATGCTCTTTTTATAATCCAAAACCGCCATATATTTGACACAAAAGAGGAAAATAGTCGTTGGTAAAGTAGTAAATGGTTATACACCAGGCCAGGCAGCAGGGCAGCACGATGCACGATGATGCATGTATTTTATATTAGGTATTTTATTGGCGATTGGCAACATATATTATAACGTAGGCCAGGCCAGGCGCTCTCATTTTGGTTTCGGTTGGTAATACAATATATCACTTCATTTCATATTACTACTCTGGAACAAGAACAAGGAACAACTGAACTAGTCAAGTATTATATCCACTATAGTTACATGTTTTCATTTTCTGCCAATATGTCTACCTATAACTGTACATTTCACATATTATGCATATACTCCATCCATACCTTTTTTTTCACCAAGATTCCTTGCCTGCCGCCAACGAAAGTGTAGTAAATAACGAACCGTATTGTGTTGTAATATATCACGGATGGATGGAATGAAAGAGCCCATGAGCTCCCACACTTAATACGAAAAACAAATGTTCAAATGAGACGAGTTGCTGCGCTGCTCCCCAAAGCTGATTTCCCTGTTCAACTGACTGACTGAAAGAGCTAGTGTGCGAATTTACTGCTGCGTCTGGCAGCATCTCTCATCATCAGTCCTTCTAAAACCGCACTGCTGCTGTTTCTAGTGACATACATTACTGATTATATATGCTATAGAAAAACAAATAAAGGGAATGCTCACAAATAGAAAACCATCCTTGTCACTGATTAATAATACACACCCACACGACTGTAGTCTTTTGATTAGAGAAAATTGGCAACAGCAAATTTGTTCTTTAAAACTAGAAGTAAAAGAAGTTAATTACTTAGAGCAATATTTACTTCGGGAGAAGTCAATGCACCTTTGTAGAAATTGGGGATTAGTGATTGCAGTATTGAGGATGTTGACAATCATTTTCCCCAGACGGTATTCAAAGGGTAAAGTGATTTGATGGAGAAAAAAACTAAAACCTCATCCCATATCATCTCTAAAACTTTGGGTACAGGAAAATACATGAATGCAAACAGATAGATTCAAGTTAATAGGAATTCATAATATACTACTTTAGTAAACACTAGGAGATGGTTTGTGGGATGTTTTAGCTTATAATAATATGCGATACTTGGGAATGAGTATCAAAGGAAAAAAATCTTTTTTTTTATGAGAATATTTGTGTGTCCTTTGCTATTAATATTAGCGCCATCGCGTTTGTAGCCAGATGATAGAAAGGAACATATGTACATATAACGCTTTCCATTCCTTTGACGTTCAATCCGCTTGAATCTAGCTGATACAGCAAAAATACACATTTTTTTAAAAATGCAACGTGTGTGGCATTTTTCGTCGGCACTGATTCCTTCCCCTTTTCATTTTTTTCCCTATTGGTTTTCCAAGTGAAACCCAAAAAAAAACCAAAAAGCAACAAATAAATTGTCGAAAGGCAAAAAAGGAGAGAGTAAAAAACACGTATTGCACACAAAATACAAAACAGACAGGGGAAATATGTATTGATACATAAAAAAAAGCGGAAAAGGATAGAAACCTATAGAAATGGGGGAAAACTTAGTGGAGCAAGATTTCCTACCACCAAAGCAAAAAAAAAAAGAAGGAATTCCCTTGAGGAATGTTTCGTATTCATTGATGTGTATGTACTACTTCTGTCTGTCAGATGAAGGAAGAAAATACATATTCCATCTTTCCAGATGCTTTTTATCTTTTTCTTTTCCGCTCACCGTTTTCCTCTGATTTCAAAGAAAAGGAGGAATTTTGTGCTGACTTTGACTTTACTTGTGATTTTGAATGACTGTTGCTGTTTTGCTTTTGTAGTTTTGTGAACGTATGTGAGATGAATTTTTCAACTTTCTTTCCTTCTTCATACCTAAAAAAAATATTTAACCACCGACTGGAACTCACATACGAATGCCACTATATTGTAACCATCTTATCCTACAGAGCAAAACATTCTTCAATTTGAAAAAAATTCTTTTCCTCATCCCAATACAATATACACCTAAGGGAATCTACTAAAATGAAATTTATGTGTTATGTACACACAAAGTAACACGTAACTTTGTGTTAGTTTACAAATTATAGCAACTGATTTTTAGGGAAAAGGAGGAATTCACCCTTTGCCTGTTTCAATTCAATAGCAATCTCAAGTTTCTAGTCTTTTTCCCTTTTCAAACTTCGATTTGCGTGCTACTGATATGGGAAATGAGCGTGAGATGTAAAAGTAAAAAGTATATACCGCAGAGGACAAGAAAATACTAACCAAATCATGTGAACACGATATCACAATAGCCATTTCAATGTATCAGTACAGAGCATACAATTCTAGTGAAAACAAGGTTGTCTCAATCTCAATTTACCTTTAGCCTAGCTAGCTGTCCTTTTGCTTTTCTTGTCCTTTTTCACTTCTTCGAAATTTGCTAGATTTACTTTTCGTGTTTATTTTATTGCTAAAAAGTTACATAAACAATTTGGAATGGCATTTTCTGGCAGGGCGAGAAAACTTGTATGAAAAGCGTGTGAGTGCACCATGAACAAAATGATACGGATGCACACAGGATTGTACATTACTTCTTCCGCGAACATATCTTTGCACTTCTGGAGAAAGTGTCTGTCGTAGCTCCAGACTTTAGTGTAAGTTTTTCCGAGCTTGTTGCTTCAATAATGCATTTCAGCAAGGTATGTCACATCACAATGACAAGGACAAGACAGCTTAAGCATTCTTTTTATGAAAAAAAAGTCAAGGAAAACTAGCAGAAAGAAAAATGCATTGCTGTTTCTTTAAAAAAGCAAAAAGTGTAAGAGTGCATACTTAACTCTTTTTCGTCAAAAACGTGTGCGCTTCTTTTTACACAAAAATAATGCATACACATCAACATTTTTTTTTTTTTGGTTCAACTTTTTCATGCTTTTACGTTTCTTTATGTATTTTACTGTATTATCCTTTATCACCAAATCCCACACATCACGACGATGATTCTTCTTATTTGTGTCTCTAGTTTGACGTGAAGGTATGCTTGTATCCAAGTAAAAAGAGAAAAGAAGCACTAAAGAAAGGATTTACTTTCACTTTACTTTGCCGTGAGTGCGTCTCACTCGGTGAGGAAGGAGGACTGTTGTTTGTACGGTGTACTAAGGAAAGTATAAAAGAGTGTCTTAACAGCAAAGTTTTCTTTTTAAAAAATGGTGTGTGAGAAGAAGGAGGGTGGTACGGGCGCAATACAAAAACATGCTACAACAAAGTAGAAGATTTTTAAAATGTGGGTGTAAGGTGGAGAGAGCGAAAGAGAAAGTATAATACGTTTTTAAAGAAAATTTTATGCTCTATCTCACGATATGAAGAGAAGAAGGAAAAGTGCAAGCAAGCAAGAAAAAACGAGAAAAAAGGAAAAAAAGCAAAGTGAAAGATTTGAGATGTTTGAGCAGCTTATCAGCTGGTTGCAGGCAGGCAGGCAGCAACCTAACCAGTGACTAAAAAGAACGTACTCAAAATGAAGGAAGAGCTAAGAGAGCTGCTTACAATACACTTCCATGACTTGTCTTACCGCTCAGTATATTATATAATTTTGGTTGCTTTCTTCTTGGAGATGAAGTAAAAAAGAAGAAGAAAAAAATCCCTTTTATTTTTTATGTACATGCAATATACCAAAAGAGAGAGCTATATATATAGCTTGGCAAATTTCATCCTTTCACGCATTCTTAGCTTTTCAGTTTTCAATTCTTCTTTGGCTTCCTCTATTAAATTTATCCAGCTTTACGGTGGCTGAAAACCGTCACTACATTGTAAAAAGACAGAGAAAAGAAAGAAATCTGTGTGTGAATGGAAAGTTGAGTGAATTTGAAAGCATGTTGTTTTACAGAATGAAATCAACTGAACTGAATTAAGTAAGCGCTGAGGAATAAGATAACGAGAAATTTGCAAATGACAGGATGTGAATGCATGGCATTGTTGATAATAATGAACATGTACGTGTACGAAGATTTAGTTTAGATTTTTTACAGAATGAAATTTGCTTAAGAAAACTCCAATGCACAACTCTGGCTCTGTACTCTGTGCTCATGCAATGTTTGAAAACGGTATTTGCTCTCTTGTTGAATAATTTTTTTATCATTATTCTTGCGACCGCAAATGTATTAATGGATGGATGCTACCCGACCGCTAGCTTATCAATTTATCATCGCCTGGCATCTCATCATCATCGCATTACTTGAGAAAATATGATTTAAATTGAAATGAGCCTTTTCTTTCTACTTTTGTTGATGATGATGGAACGTTATAAATCCTGCTGGGATATTGATTGAGTAATTCGAATAACTGATGATAGCACACATGATGATGATGGCAAAGTTGAATAGATGAGTAGGGCATATGCCATGGCCATGTGCCTAAGACTTACAGCGTGTGATAGTGATGATGGAAATTTACTATTTTGCTTTCTTTCATCCGACATGCCATGTGTAATGTCAGGGTTTGATCATTGGTATTTAATATGATATTTTCCTTGAGGTTTCTTTTTTCTCTTTGAGTTTCTTCTTCATACACATTCACCATTTTCATCAGCATTCTTTTGTTTTTCCCCTCTCCGTCATGAATCATGAATACAAACTGAAATTGGAAAAGAGGGGACAGTGTTAACGATGATGTGATGGGGAAACCACGTTTGCAGTAGTAGTAGTACGCGACTGTCAGAGAGGTGGGTATAGTGGATGATGTCATTATTTCAAACAGCTAGTGGTATTGAAGAAATTAATGAAAGGATGAATGATTGGTAGACTGAAAAAAATCGAACGAGTGACTATGAATGCAATAATGCTCCCAGGAAATCGCCAATGTGACTATTACATTTTTAATGCTTCCAGCTGTGTTTTCTTGCCAGTAGTAGTTTCTTACTTTCTGATAATAGAGAAGAGAGGGTGTGTGCACAAGGAAAGGATTTGAAAAATTCATTTGATCACGTAAAATGGTTATTTTCTTCTTAAACTTTTTCCTTAATTTCCAAAAAAAAAAAAAAAATCGACAATGGAATTTTTCATCCATCTTTCACTTTTCAGCCATATACGAACACTAAGTACGTATAGTCATCAGAGTTCAGAAAACTTATATAGTCATGATAGCTTATAAATTGTAAGCATGGTGTAGTTTGGAATGGCCATTCGTTTTCAAAAGAAAGAAATCCATCACGGAGCACAAGAGATTATTATGATCCCTGCGGCTTGTGTGATAGCTCAATCGACATCAAATAAATGTGCAGAGGAATTTTTAGCTAGAGTAAGTGGTGCTAGTACGTATAGTTCTGTCAGAAACTACTTTCATGTCAAGCTATACGCACAATCATCTTAAGTAGATGATTTGGCTTACCGAAACCATTCTTATCCCTGAAAACATACGTACCTACGCGTATTATACCCTCCAATTTATTCTTCCTTATCCAACGAATGGCCATTATTCTACATGCTGGCTTATAATAAACAGCGTTATTGCATCAAAAGCTACGAAAATGGAATTACTTGTGCAACCAGGAAAGAGTAGGAGGAAGAAAATTTCATATGGCAAGGGAGGAAAATAAGTAGCAAAAGGATAAATTGGAAATGGGGAGAAAATAATGTTGTATACGACGGGGAGGAAGGGAACATTTATAATGGGCCTTTAATGGCCATTTCTAGTTATCCTGTTGTTTTTTTCTCCTCAGATGCAATCCAGTTTCGTATGATGATGATGGTGGAGTGGCATCAAGCAATACGAAGAAGAAGAAAAAAATTCCAAGTAGCAGGGAATTCAAGGGAAATAAAAGATATAAAAAAAGAAAAGAAATTGCATCATGGTGTAGTTACATTTTTATACTTTTTCATCCATAAATGCCAGCAGGAGCAAAAGCACAGCTGAAGGAATTGTTGGAAGTAATAGAGATTAGATAATACAAAAAGTTGGGGAGAAAATTGGACAAGAAAAGAAGAAAAAATGCCGATGTGTAATGTTGAATTGTTGATTGGTTAGTTACGTCTCTGGTATTTTTTGGTGGTCCCCCATAAGTCATGTATGGTGTACATACGTTGTGCGTACAATCTCAATCTTTCAATGCTCCTGTGCAGCTAGGTATAAGCATAACAGACAGACCTGTAAGTATAAGCATATGTACCTATTATCATCCTCATATCTGTGTCTGAAGTCAAAAGTAAAAGATAAAAAGAGAAGAGAATCATAAGTCATTATTATATAATATTCCGGTACAACGCACAACTGCTCGGGGTATATCAAATAAATCTAATCATATTTTGCTCTGTGGGAAAAAAACTTTTTTCCCTTTATTTTGCTCTCCACCAACTTCAAAGAGAAATCGGTCGTCACTATCGTCGTCGCTTTTCCATTTTTGCTGTTATGAATATTACTACTACCAAAAAGCAGCTTTGAAAATCATGATGATGGTAAAAGTAGTAACGAAAAAAAATATATATCTGTAAATGTACATAGCAGCGGATCAGTGTGGATGCCATGTGCAACTCATTGGGTGGTTCGCATGACGTGCATTCCTAAAAAAGATAAGGAATCGCATTCTTACTATTTTCTTATCGTGCATGGTACAAATATTTACTTGGTAGATTTCCAAGAAGAGTTTTCGTCTGAAGCACATAACAATGGTACGAGGAGAGTGAGAAAAGAAATCATGTGCAAAATGGTCTGATTTGATTGAACGTAAACTTGGTAGGTCGTTATCTAAAATTGATTTAAAAATTGTATGCACTTAGCTTACGGTGAGCAGCAATGTTGTAGTGTAGTAATGATAATACAGAATACTTGCTCAATGCAAACATTTATATTATTTTCCTCAAAACCCTATATATACACATATGCTACTACTACTACTCGTATATTTTTCGTGATGGTTTTGTGTCGTTGGTTGTTACAAAAGTGTACAAAATGAGATTTGAATGCAAAAACGAGAAAAAAAGAGGTAACAGCTGTGACAAAGCACCAAAAACTAGTTGTGTCGCTCCTCCATTCACATTTTTGAACGTTTTTCTCGTTTTTCATATTCCATTTCTATTATAGGCTGTGATACCAAGAAAAGTATGCAGCAACTGAAACCAAACGAAAAACAGAAAGCCTGCAGCAGTGATGATGACGACGATAGTGAAGACAACAAAATAGCAGTAGTAGTAGTAGTAGCAAGCAACAAAAAAAAACTGCTACACAAAAGACAACGAAATGGGAAATATCCAGAGAAAAAGTAAAAGTTTGTACGGTTATTGTGTTGCACGATGTGCATATCTTGTCGTTTTCAAACACACTTCTTCCACAGAACCATTCTCTTGTCCTCGTCTTCTCCGATCTACTTTTGTATTCAATATCTCTTCAGTCAGTAAAATGTTAGGAATGGAATAAGGAGAGCGAAGAAAGCTGTGTGTCTTTTTCAGCACGTCGTTCCCGTTCTCGTCGTTTCGTCGCATAAAAATATCTTTTGAATTGCGTCACAACATTCTGTTTTACAGCAACGTGAATGTTCACTGCTACTGCTGCCTCTATTACCTATTCACTTATATGCATATATCTTTTTCACTACCACCACCACCACCACCTGCGATAAAGTAAGTTAAACTTATTACGAATTTGATTCGATTGCATTGTGTACTTACGCATTCACACGAGAGGCTGTCTCCATTCCGGTGACTATTTCATTTCATTTTCCGTATATGACATAATCGTTACATTGTACTGTATGTCATATAAAACCATGAAATGTGTGCAAACAGCGTGTTGCTAGCTCCCTACAAAACAGATACCTGCCTATGTAGATTTCTTTTATTTCCTGCGTCGAAATATGTAAGAGGGAGAGAAACGACAATGGAGGAAAATAAAAAGATACCTTTGTTACAAATGCTGTTTGAGACTGTCGCTTTTGGGAAAGGGGAAGGCAACCGGCAAGCGCACACACTTCACCAAACTGGTTTCTTACTTGAATGATCTCATAATATTCATACCCTTATGACAGCCTACTACTGCTATTGTAAAAAATGAAAACGAAAAATAACAGAGTTATGTACATATTTTTACTTATCTGTATACACTTGATTTCTGTGCCGTTATATATGGACATGCGTATTATCAATTTTATATTTATTCGCACATTGCATACCTACATATAAATTTAAAATATATTAAAATGGGAAAAAGTGGTAAAATTAAGAATAGTATTGAAAAAGTATGCGTGTATGAAAAGAAGAGAAAAAGAAAGTTGTGTGGTGGTGGGTTGTTTCTTTTCTTTCCTCGTAGTAGTAGTAACAGTTCTATCTACTTTTACTTCACTTCTACGCTTGAACATTGTACGGATAAACTCTGATAAGAAAGAAATATTCACTTTTACAGTAAAATTTACTATTAATATTTTGCTTTGGGGCTTTTTCTTTCCTTTGGAGGTGGAAAGAGCTCAAAGTTATTCATACACAGAAAAGGAAAACTTTAGAATGGAAAGAATGCGTGCATGGTAAAAGTATGAGCGAGCACAATGGCTTATATAACAAACTTATATTTGAAGTTAAAAAAAGCGTGACTGGAGCTTTTATTGGTTGTTCAACAAATATGCATGCTATATTTAGTATTTATTACGATGTACAGAAATTAGGAGAAAAGGAAAAATTAAAATGGAACATTTTAAAATCAAACAGGACCACATAGAAAGATGTGCGTGTACAACACTTCCTTTCGTTTTCATGAATATTGTTGATTTCAAAGCTCAAACTGTTGCCACGTTTGTGTAGATCAAGTTTTGTATATTTACTTGATGTTAAGAAATGGTAAAAAAGAGGGTACTTAAAATAAGCTTTCGCATGGAAAGTCAAATAGTGACAGGCGAGACAGTTGATCGGCATGTAATATTCTTTTATATTCTTTTTGTCGTATCATCGTCATCATCATCATCATTGCCTTTCAGTTTCTGTCCTTGTATTTGAAGAGAATGAATGCCATGAATCATGCACACTGAAGAAAGTAAAAGATAAGAAATTCGTGCGAGCCATGACATGACACAAAAAGTTTTGAATGTTGACACTTGACATTTTAAATGCGTCGAGCGAGACTGATCGACTTTTATATGCACAGCTCTCTTCCCATGGAATTTAAACGTTTACGATGATCACGACCGAAATGTAAAAATTTCTGTAATAAAAAAACCTTTGTACATCATCAAGAACAAACTCACCAATGTCAACCATATAGGCGTTTTGGCAAGCAACCGACTGATCGTACATATGTCGTATTTTCTGCAAAGCCTTGATCTACTCTCCCACTAACATTTATTTCATATATGACTCACCTGTAAAAAGTCGCAATATTTATCTCTAGAATATTGGTTTTTCATGAAACAAAATACTGTGGATAGGCAAAGTTACAAATCATTAAAATTTTATACGAACCGCGTATTGAAATAAACGAAACATTTTGTGAACTTGTATGCCTCAATACATTTCCCTTCTTCTTTTTGCGCAACCAACTTTTAACCGCTTCCATGTAGATGGGAACAACGATTACTATAACCGAAATTGTGATAACAGTACTACTCCTAGGTACAAAACAGGCATAGGTTTTATAACGTTATTTGGGTTGGAATGGAATCAGATACAGTTCAATACTGAGAATTTTTAATGCTTTAACAAAATCAATACGACATTTCGCACAAACACTTCTGACAAACCCGGGGAAAATATAAAACTACACTATCAAGATTCATCGTACCATTCCTTCGCTACTATTCCGCATGTCGCTCGCCAATAATGCAGAGAACGAAACCAAATCAAGACCAATCCAACCCAGCATTCATTTTCAAACGTATCCATAACTCTAGGCCTAACTACCAAAACTAGAATTTTAATTTTCACTTCTTCCATTCCCTTCAACCCTTTTTAGAAACTTAGAAACTATGCGTATACTGCTGCTTCTTCATCATCATCATCACCAGCCGAAGCCTTTGTTGCCTTCTTTTCAATAACACAACAATGAGAGAAAGATATAGCAGTTTTATTCTTTGTTCCCTGCTCCGTTCCAACTCGCTTCTTCTGTGTTTATAAAGCAACAACAATTGCTGGTATTTGGAAAGATATACCTATGTATATACAGAGACCAAGGCATATCATCATGGCATGCTGACAATGTCTACAAGCCTCTGCCATTTCAATCTTTTGAATTGAATGGCACGGTAGTAGGTCTCCTTTGATAGAAAGATGGTGCCCATCTATCTACCTCTTTCTCTTCCATATTATTATTATGCCAGTGCTCTTGCTGTCATTATGATGATGATCATAATCATTATTATTATCATTCACTGCCACTTTCCCTATTCTTCTTGTGAGCTTTTGTGTTTCCCACTTTTCCAGCTTATTATTCTTTTGCCATATTAAAGAATATATAGTGCATTACAATTTTGGAAAACTGTATGGGTGCACACCATGAGTACCTCCCACGTACAATGCACACAACTATGCGACAGGGCCAGGACCAACGGGAAACTTTTCTGGTGTTGTTGCGGCAAGAGAAACTTTATGGGAAATTGCTGAAAGAGGACATAAATGACAGCGTTTTCTTATAATATTCGCTCACCATATTAACCAGTGTAAAATAAAGCTGATAAATGTACGGAAACACAGGGAAAGCTAACAAAGTATTTATATATACAGAGAAAAACTAAATGAGAATGAAATTCGTTGCGCGTGAATGCATACAGGCATCACATGCATGGCTGATGATGATACTTTTACAAATGTTCATTTACTAGGAACAACACAATGACGATGATGATGATGGCCCAAATATATGCAGTAGTAGCAATGAATAAGGCTATCAGAGTTGTGTATCTTTCATGGAAATTCAAAACAAAAAGTTGTTTCTCAAAATTATTCGGCTGATGTGCAGTTAACAACAGCCTAGCATTTTATAATGGAATGATTTTCATTTCAGTGCAATTGGCTTAGAGGGTAGTAGAAACTATAGTGGCATCAGAATTGAATTAGAGGTGAATTTGAGCAAAAAAGAGAAAGTTACAGGAAATGAACAGAAAACTGGCAGACATGAAATTGAAGTTTGGTTTAGTTGAAAAGAAAAAAAATATTATGTAAATATTTTGCTATTCCATATTATGTTTTGCCACGACCAGTAACCAATTTACAACCCTGTCCTTCCGCTTAAATTTCCTCCTGTCAGGACTCAACCCATGGCCATATCATCTGACGAATGTGCTTTTGCATACATTAACAACATGGCTATTTGTACGTGTCGCTCGTCTCGTATTCTGCTCCAAAAGTTGTTTGTACCTAAATACATTATGCAACATAAACACTAGCAGCAGCACAGTAACAACTAGTAGTAGTAGTAGTAATAATAATTCCTCAAACAATGGGCCTTTCTCCAATCATCATCATCATCATCTTCACTCAACTAAAACTGTTGGTGGTGGCGGTGGTTCTTGTCAGAGAAAAGGGCGTTTCACGGAGGTGACGAGCAGCCGGAACCTTGCCGTTCTCCTGTCCTCTCTCCTTTTTGCCTTACATCCGATTCACACTGAAGCTGTAGCTGGTCTCGTTGGTCGAGCTGATGTTGGCTGCACAGCATTCGCCCTCCTGTCATTTATTTCCTATGTAAAATTTGTCAAGTTCCGAGAAAAGGCAAGAGTCAATTCAATCCTCATTAGAAATACAAGAAACTATCAGAGTTACCGGTACAATAATCAGAGTAGTAGTAGCAACAACAGCAGTAGAAGTCATTCACCATTGTGCCCAAATAAAAACAAGAAGGCTGTAATGAACAACCATTATGAACACCATAATCATCATGATCACTCCCAAAAACAAGCAAATTACTACTATCCCCACTCATCATCATCATCATCTTCTTCTTCTTCCAATACACTGACTGGCTTTGGCAGTTTCTTTACAAGATTCACCAATATTCTAGCCTGTTTCAGCTCATTTCTCGTTGTACGTATGAAAATGTTTGTGGTAAGCAAGGATGAGGGAGAGGATGTCAAGTCCATCTCGTCGTCAACAACAGCTGGAATGGTGACCACAACAAAAGCTTCAAGTGACAACGCCACCGTCACCACTACTACTACCTCCACTATTTCTGCTGGTAGCAATGGATATCAAAAACTGAAAGTAAGTGCATGTGACAGGAACAACGCCAGCTCCACCACCACCACCACCAGACCTGACGGTGGTGGTGCAAGTTGTGGTGTTTTCGGTGTCAGTGACAGTGGTATTGTTGGTAGTGTTCTTGGTCGAGGCTCTGCCGTGATTTGTATTTGTTGGTTACGGTGTGCAGTGTGGTTCACTGCTGCAGTGGGATTCGCTGCCGCCGCTATGCTGACCAAAGAGCAAGGCATCACCATTCTTCTGGTGTGTGCAACCTATGATCTTGCTCGATCCCTTGTGAGAACTAGACACTTATATCAGGTGAGTATTTTCTCTCAGTCAACAAACACCATTCTCGCTTTCACTCCATACCTTTCTCTCCTCCTTCTTTCACTATTCATTCAAAAGTGCATTAACCTTTAAACCACACTTTGTGTGTCCCTTCATTTTTTATGTTATTCACACACCAGTCCTCTTTTCCCATTCAGATTATATCACATGCGTGTAGTATAATAATACATATAAATGGGGGAGGTGAGGTGGTAAACGGTGTTCGAAATTGAGAAAAATGGAGTATTTTTTCCCATGCCTCTGAAAATGAAAAAAAAAACACACAAAAAATACTAGTACTGCACAGATTTTTAAAGGTTGTTTCGTGGCATAAAAATGGCATGTCTTTGTTGCGTGCTCCATCCCATATACTTTAGTTTAAGCTGGGCACACACAACAAAATTTAATGTGAAAGTGGAGGAAATATGTGGAACACGTTCAGGTATACCTACATGCGACAATCCTCGCACACACACACTCACACAAAATACAACTTGTTTCATCCCACTCACAAGTCAGCATCACGACGACGACTTCGCCTGCTGCAACAACAGCAGCAAGTGTTATCTCAAGGGACTTATATTTACTAAAGTACTTTACTTTCAACCTCCTTTTTTACTGCTCACGTTGCTGCTGCTGTTGTTGTAGTACAAAGAAAAAATACCGAGGAAGAGTAAAAGAGATGCCGCCGGAACAAAGAAAAAACCTCATGTAATGTTGTGTGGAGTAGTATAGTTTCATATTATTTATAGTAAAAAATAAAGTAAATGTATAAAACATACCTATAATAACACTAACTGTAAAACCACAAAAATGTAATGCAGACATAAAAATGTAAGTAAAACGTAAATACATGAGCATTGAAACTTTTCTTTTTGTATATATATGCATCATGCAGTTTCCTTTACTTCTGCTGTCGTGTGCATGCACACTTTGACTTACAGAAACCACAACGGATTTTTAAGCACGTTCAGCATTTTATCAGGCTACATTCTTTACCCATTTTTATTTACAAGTTTACTTTACTTTCACTCTCTCTCTCTACATCTCTTTTTGCCCTTTATTGCCTTCATCCACCATATTTTTGCGTTTTCATCCTTTCCCTTTTAAAAGCTCCTATTATTGCAGAGAAATTTGGGGAGGTTGAGTGAGAATAAATATAAAAAAGCAGTCAAAAAGTTGAGTATTTCGCTGATAATGATGTTGTCGATGATGATGCTACTGATTCTTTACAGCGATACATTTTCGCTCTCTCTCTCTCTCTAGAAGCTCGGATGTTAAAAGATGTACATGCAAATTTCGCATGTAATGAAGCAATCTCTTGAATTTTACTACTTGTGGAGAAAGCAGAGAGTTCACTCTCACGTAGTACCGCATACTAAATTACATACAAACTTGATATTCTACTTTTGTGTCCAGTAAAGTATGCACGATAAAATTTCTCCTAAGCATGACAAAATAGTGTTCGTGGAGTGCAAAAATATTACACGGACCTCTATGATAACGCACAAGTAATATTTTGCGGATGTAGCCCTACAAAGATTATCCTATTTGGAAAAACACACACGCTCTTTTAGTTGGCCTGTTTTCCTTTCTCTCAGTTTATCGATGCAATGATGAGATTGAGGCGGTGGTGGTAGTAAAGTAAAGTAGAAGAAAGATTTTTCACTGTGCCAAAAAATCAAGGGTCGTAAACACGAAGGATAATGTAGTTAAACTTTTGGATGCCTACTACTACTACTGCCACTTTTTCGTGTAGGTTTATAGGTATTTCGAGATTTACATGAGTTTTTTAAAGTTTGATGAAAAACATGAATATGGTTTGTAGAAGCATAAAAGTTAGCAAAAAGTAAACCGTGAGTGTATCTTGTTTTGGCTTACGGATACAGGCATGAGTTGAAGGAAAAGGAAACTGGATGTTTGCTTCTGAGAGTTTACTTGGTTGGTTTAGTGGCTTTTACCCAGAATATATGATACTTTGATGGAATTTTGTGTTTATAGCTGTTATTATTATTATAACTGTATGTATAACTTACGAAAAGCTCGTATGGCGTATTTTATAACAACCGAATATTTGCATTACACGTCTATTTCAGATTGTATTATTTGTTTAGGCGTGTATACTTGCATGCTCCGTCTTAATTTTGTTTTATTTTTTACGAACACCACCACCACCCGAAATTAAACGATATATATGCGGGTATGATGATAAAATGTGGTAAAAGTTAATGCCAGATGGTTATGGGCATGTACATGGAAAGTTAATTAATCATTAATTTTAGTAATGTTTGTATGCACGTGTAACTTTTGTGATTAAAACAACTTTTTTTTTTCATTATGAATTACAGGAGATGCCTTCCATCTTTCGCTTAGAATGTCGTTGGAGCTTACTTCTTCTCGCCGTGAGCAGTCTCAGCTTGTTGTACCTTCGTTTGAGTCTAATGGGCCCAAACTTTGCCCCTCCCGTGTTTTCCAAGGCAGACAACTCCATAGCCCATCAATCCAGCTTCTGGGTTCGTCTTGGAACATTTCTCTTCCTTCCTGTTTTCAACTTTGGCCTTACCGTTTTTCCCCATCCGCTAAGCTATGACTGGTCCATGGATGCTATTCCTCCTGTGCAATCTTTCTGGGAGCTTAGAAATCTCGTCAGCTTTACTTTCTACGCTATTCTGCTGAGAACAGTTTTCTTCCTTTTGCGTAAACTCTTGAAAAATTCTCCGGAAACAGATGCAACAGCAGCAACGACTTCACCTTTTCAATCCACAAACTACACACCTAACCGAGCAGCAACAAATGCGAGAAGTCGTAGAGATTTTTTATCACTAAATGGGCAACCCTCCACAATCCGTAACGGCAGTAGTGGAAACTATTCCAATGCGTACAATAATAGGAATGGTGTCAGTTCCGGAAACTTTTCTCCGTCACAGTGGTGGCCATGGTCATCCACTTGGTCGTCGTCCTCGTGCTTTTACCCGTCGCCAGCATCCACCACATCAATTACAGCGTCAGGATTTTCCGGCTCGGCTTTCCCCTCGTCAATCTCGACTTCAGCTACCGACGACATATCTACAACAACATATCCCTACAGTTTTGGATTTACGCCAAACCGGAAAGACTATTGTAACGTTTGCCACCTTTGGATGGGCTCTGGTCGGAAGCAGCAACAGCAGCATCAACACAACAATAACAATTCCATTTGGAATGACGGTACTGCCGCTGCTACTGATGATGATAGCGGTCCTCTTCCATCACCAGAGTATCTCGACTTATTTGGAGGAAACGAGCCTGAAAGAGATTGTGATGATACCAGCAGTAATGGCAGCAGCTGTAGTAGTACAACTACCACTAGTAGCAGTAGCAGTAATGGAAGCAGCCGAAAGGCATACAATGGTCTTATCAGCAGTGGGCATCAGGGTCGAAGTAATCACTATCGATCTTCCGACAACTCCCCACCAACACCAGCAGCTCACCATCAACATCAGAATTTCAGATATCGGGTCACCAGTAACGGTTGCAATATCAGTAATGGATTTGGAAATGGTACCTCCACCACCACCACCACCACCACTACAACCGCCACCCCTCTTGCTTACAACAACCATTATGGAAATACGACTAGTAACAATGGTAGTATTATCAGCGGCGGCTGTGACAGCTGGAGCTTTTCAACAACATTTTCATCTTTAGAGGCAGAACTCATCGCTGAAAGCACTACAATATCAAGATCAACTGAAGTATCATCCGCCCTACGCTGCGCATCTCTTCTACTCCAGTTATCATTCCTCGTATTACCATTCCTTCCGGCAACAAATCTGTTCTTTTATGTCGGCTTTGTTGTTGCCGAGCGAGTGCTGTACATGCCTTCCGTGGGATTCTGTTTACTACTTGGACATGGTTTCCTTCTTGTCTGGAACCGACTGCAGTGTCACCACACTAGTCAAAACTATTATCACCAGCAAAAGTCTCACCATCACCACTATCATCATCACCAAAAGTATCAGAGACACAGTAGAGGTCAAGGTCATCATCACCGATTCTCGAACGGTAATGCGAGCAAATCCTTTAGCAGCAGCAATGGTTCTACCAGCAGTAGTGCTGTTATTAGTGCAAAGAGACAAAAGAGACTGAGGAAAGTTTTTGTGGCGTCTGTCATCACGTCACTTCTTGTACTCAGTTTGAGAACGCTTCAGAGAAATGAAGACTGGGAAGATGAAGGAAAGCTGTACAAAGCAGGAATTGAAGTGAGTCCACCAAAGTCCTGGGGAAATTTAGGAATCGTATTGAGTAATCAAGGGAGGTTCAAGGAAGCAGAACAAGCTTATCGTAAAGCCCTTCAGTTTCGTTCCAATCTCGCTGACGTGCATTACAATTTGTAAGTGAACAACAAACATAATATGCTGTTTTTTATTAACCGTTTTCTTTTTTGACATTTTTTTACTTATCCGCTTGCATACATGCAACATTTACATAAGTAAACAATACCAAATCAAAATTTGCATGCATGTGTATTCATCATCTTTCATGTTAAAAAATCATAAGTTTGCAGAAAGTAGGAACATGTCGTTCCCTTCCACACACAACCTTTTACTCCAGCATTAGTATACTGCATGAATTTTAATTTAGATTGCAGATTGCATACTTTCAACTTTTTAAAATGCATAACACACATTAAAAACGAAAGTTCCAGTGCCCTAAAAGATCATAAATCAAAAAAATTTTGTATGTAAACGTCGTGAAATGTACATAGGTATTATACATTTGGACTCAAAACTGAAATATTTGGAATTATAGCTTTTTGGAGTAACAGTAGAACAAAACGCATACATAGATTTCAGTCATTCGCTGGTGGTGGTAGGACCAATGACCAATTAAAAGCCCAAATTCAAATGAGTCCATGGAGAGCAAAAAAAGACTAATGGTTTATTAGTGTGGGTTGGTGGGTAGGAGTAGCTGTAGTAGTATATGCTACTGTGTGAGATCCATGCTTTTCATTTCTTTGATTGTAATAATAAGTAGTAGTATAAGAGTTTTCATGTTCATAAAATGTACATATCTGTACAAGTATTTTTGTTGCTTTTGTTCACGACAAACTTCCTGCTCTGTTTTCTGCTGGTAGAGAGACACACACAGGGTGAGCATACCTATATTACTAGTCTTTCCTTTCCGCGTCGTTAAAATGTACAATGTTCCATGAGCCATTGTCACGGGGCGCTATAAAATAAATGATGAATGCCCACAGCTTGGCGTTCCAGTTCATGGGGGATCGGGATCATAATGGTGATTATAATGATGATTATACGGACGAGTGAGAGAAAGCACAAGAGAAGCAGAGAAAACCAACTAGTATTCCATTGTTACAGCCTATTTACATATTCTACCGATTAGCTAATTTAATGCAAAGGAACACAAAAAAAATGTATTGAAACTTTGAATGCGTATTCATGCTGCAAGTAGCAAGAGGCCTACCGTAATATGTCACAGCAAAACAGTGTAACGGAGCAAAACTGCGACTACTAGTGAGAAACTCTATATATTTAAGTATAGTAGGTAGTCACGTTTATAAAAGTTGAATATTCAGGGAGTACATGATATATATTATATATATAGCTTAGATATATTTGATGGTGGTGGGGTGGTATGCTGCTGCATATCTGCCGTTTTCTTGTTCAGTTTAATTGTCTTTTTATTACCACTTTTTAGTGGTAGTAGGCTTTCCCTGTCGTGTGCGTAGCAAGTTGTAATTTTGGTCAAACCGGGTATTATGTGTGTCCAACAATAAAAAAACCTTTTGTTGTTGCTTTAATAAGAAATATAGTTGAATGTTTGGTTGGACACATACGTGCATCAAAATTAATATTTCTGTATCATACATATTTCATTAGTATAGAGGTAATACCTACCAATCTACATGCATGTGTGTACACATTTGCATTTATTGCTGTGTGTACTGATATCGGCATTTTATGTACATATATCATCATCATACATAATGTGTGTACATATTCCATTAAATTCTGATTATATAGCTATAAATACTGCTGCTTAGGTATTATACATCTAGTATAATGGTCACCGTTAGTATTAATGAGAGACCTGTGCATAAAGTAGTTTGGTAAGCAAACATGCATGTTTTACCAGTACTCAAAAAAGTATCCCTTTTGTTAGCCATGCTTTCCTTCCCATTTTATTAGTATTTTTATCGCCATAATGCTACAAGAGAACAACGGTGTGCTCACATTAGCATTTTCGCATGCTGATTAGTATTTTATATTTTATGTGTAAACACACACTTGACAAAAGGCAACACACAATAGAAACATGACAAACCATTTTTTATTGAAGTTCTTTTCTACATAATTACATTTACTTTGGTAAACTGAAAGTGCCTATTTATTTTGCCTGCATCATTGCAGTGCAGAAAAGCAGAGCTTGTAGATTTTTCATTCTGATAGCAATTTATACAAGCTGCCTTCCATATAATATTGTGTAATATTTACAGAGAGGGCAGATTTAAATGGGCGAATTTTAAACCAGTAAATTTTCGCTTGACTGAAGCATTTCTTTTTAAACCCTCTCTCTCTCTCTGTCTGTAATGTATGCAAATGTCAGGGTTATTTTGAGTATTCTAGGGAAAACAATAAAATGTAATACAATAGTTATTTTTTGCTGTTTTCTCCATTTTCCCTCTGTTCCATTTTATTAATGATACTTTTTACTCTTATTATGAAATACGCAGAAAAAAATGGGTTTGTTTGTTGTAATGTGCACCACGCTGTGGGCTTCCGAAAGTCATTTTTCTTGTTATGCATGCACGACTGGAAACGGCTGGTAGTAAAAAAAGCTTGTACAAAAAAAATCAACCTTCTGTCTTTTGTACTTTTTTGCAACAATAAAGAGTATTAATACATACAGTTGGGATTGAGGTGGAGTGGAATGAAGAATGAGGGAATGAAACGGAGACAAAGACGAAATACATTATATGATTTCATTCTTTCTATTATTCATGGCTGGTTACGCTACCAGACATATAGCAAATTTAGCATAAACTTTAGGTTTTTTTTTCATTTTTGCAAAATGGAGAGACTTGGAGAGAGTGATATGATATACGTAGTAATTCTTTCTTATAATGAGCCTAATATTTTTTTCTTTTTCTTTTTGTTCTTGTTTGTTGCTGTTTACGTATAACTTAATGGGCATAAAAATTCATGTTGATGATAATGTGTGTGTGGATACGGTGTATTTACCCCCATTTGCTCTTTTTTTTCTTTAATTTTCGTGTGCATGTTTTTTCCTCCGATTTCCGTGTCGGTGTCATGTTGACGTGCTTTCCAACTTGCGAGTTGAAATTAATTTTGCATTCAGGGTTTTCTCTTTTCTTATTGTTAGTTTATAGTCCCATATAATTTATGGGCCTCGTCTCTGTCCGCAGTGTTATGTATGATGACTAGTGACACAAACAATTGTGTGTAGGTAGTTTAATGTCTGCTTGTTATATGCAAATGCAGTTCAACTTTTTTCTTCTTTTCGGTCATTTCAAAGTTTTCATTACACTTGCCCATACATAATTCCTTGTTTGTTTTAGACCAAAACCTTTCCTATACTGTAGTTATGAATTTGTTGGGAGGAACAAAAATGGGTGTGATAGAATAACAGGTAATTTTTGTGCGCTGCTGCTACTGTAAACACCCAAAAAGCTTCATACCGTAACTACTAGGCATTTATTCATAGTTTACCAGGCTGTATCATATTGTGGATTGTGTATATGCACATCGTATAATATTTGCTTTTAATAACATTTTACTTTCACAAGGGTTCCGTCTTTCACGTTTCCTTTCTTCTACAAGAAAGCAATATTCATAATATCTCATTCACTCAAATGCACAAGAGAAATAAACCCGGCAGTCGTGCCGACACGTACCCAAGTGACGAAGTCATCACTGAAACCGCGATGTAAGCAGTGTAGTGGGATAAATCGAGACAACTTGAATTATGTTAGAAAC
>JAHZMZ010004176.1:0-15483 GCA_027743805.1 Lepidocyrtoides sp. E14 | reverse complement strand
CCTAAATTAAGGAATTGCTCAAGTAACCTAATTACGCTTTGCCAAGTTTATTTAAAATACATACAAATATTCATTGCTTTCTTTACGTTGACAAGAATCCATGAAATGTGTAGTGTAGTGTAGCAAATCAAACAGGCGACAGATTAAAGCGATCAATGATTGAGCATAAATATTTAGAAGACACGAATGGTAATTTCAAACAGTTACTAAATGGTAAAAAGGTTACTTTGTTTCTTGATATAAATTGTAGTTATAATGTTATCGCAAGCAGAACTATACATATGACGGAAAATTATCAAATTTTGTCAGATGACGCAAAATTCATAATGGATTAAAACATAGCATTCCTTACTTAATCGCACAATAAACGTTCCAATGTTTCAAATAGGAAGCATTCTTGTCTCATATTTTTTCAACAAGTCATACACGAGTATGTTGGTAAAAACAGTTGCGCCACATGAATCTCTCGCCTGTCATAGTTTTTGGCTTCCTAATTCGCAAATTTTATAAATAGGACGGGGCAGTGTAACAGATAGGAACACTATCCAGTAGAGCAAAGATGTTAAAAATATGTGGCAACACATGCAATGATGATAAGATTGAAAAAATTGCAATATTGTGAGTAAAGGAAAGGAGAAAACGCATGGAATCCATTACTTGATGATGTCCGAAAACAGAGTCTTGTTCATCACAAGGATTCCTGCAAGAGTTGCAAATCGAGAAATAACTATTGCAACTTGTAGGCATTTAAAACTATTTCATTTACTCATGAAACATGTGTTTCTGCAGCATGCGCTCGTTACGGTCTAGTTCGGAAAGAAAAATTGATTCATGTTCCTTGCAAAGTGACATTTAAAAATTCTCAACTGTTAGTATTTTAAAGAGAGTAAATATATATAAACTGCAATTTATTTCTAATATATTTTCTTCAACAAAAATTCATTCATTTTTTCAAGAATTATAATTAAAGCTTTATTAATGAAAAAATTCATCGTTCAAAGGAAGAATTTCAAAACCACGATCCCACATGACATTCCAAAATACCTTCTTCCTCGTCCATTGCAGAGACCACCATTCTAATGAACCGTGGGATACACTGACACTCCCCACTTTTCAAACACACTCCACAGCTCCAGAACCAGCAATCCGAGCAGTCGGATGAACGAGTACATGTACTTGCTTTAACCTTTATTGAAATAATAAGACAATAGTACTGCTGAGACTTCTCGTAATTTGCTATTGTTTTTTTTTGCATTTAAGGCTTATTACGGTTTATTAGAAAAACCATATAGAATCAAACCTACCAATGCATTCTGAGAGAATAGCGCAAACAAAAATGTGAGAATGGTAGGTGCAAGTATAATTTTGATAAAGCCTCTTGCTTTGGAACATCCTCTAGCTTCAGTCATATTTCTCTTGAAAAAATAGTAGCCACTGCAACTCTGAAGAGAATAACGAAGTAACTAAAGCTCTTCAAGAATATTTATGCATGCAATTTTGTTTGCATTATTGACACTTTTTAATGCCACGTTTTCCTCAATAAATATATATAAAATTGCTGACAATATTTCAATTCAAGACTAGCTTGATCATCATCTTTATAATCGGGTTTCAAATGTGAATGAACGTTTAATACTTTGGTAGCTCATTTCATTTTGAAAATTCAAATAATTTGTAAATTGTTAGGTATTCCCGCTACGAGACAATCATGTAACGTTGCTTGAAATATCAAACAGCATTTCCCATCTTTAGAAACATGGTGCGCAATTTTTATTTTTATTTTTTCTAATAAACTGATACTTTGTTTGTTACAGGAAATTAGAGAACTTCTCTCGGAATGGGAAATTCAGTCAGTTACAATTCAATCGGGGTCCGCACGTGTGGCTCTTTGCTCTCCAGAGGTGATTACTTTGCAGTTATTTTCATTAAGGAGAAAAAATTAGGACAATTTACTTAAAACGGAACACAATAAATATTTTAACTATGAGTTAATTTTGAATTATGAATTTTGTAATCAGATGCTAGAAGACTGGGACCGCAACGCTGTATTTACGCTAAGAGGTCAACGCATGGCTATTGTACCTTCACCGACAGAAATGTTACTTTGCGTAGGCAGACTTCCAATGAGCTACTCTGATCAGCAGTTCCATAATTTGGTATCCATTTATGGCGAAGTTCGTCGGTACTTTCTGATGATCAGCGAGAAAACCGGTAATGCAAATATTGGTACAATTTTTAATACGTCAAAGTATGATTTTTTTAAATTTTAGTATGCAACAAATCAATATTATTTATGCCGCAGGAGAAAGCAAAGGATACGGTTTTGTGGAATATATTACAAAAGAGGCAGCGTTGCAGGCAAAGAACGCTTTGGATGGGAAGCAGATTTTAGATTGCACTGCAGTTTGCGATTGGCTTGACTCTAGTCATGTAACCGTTAGGTCCCTCCACTCCAAGTGCCTCTACATTGATCACTTGCCATCAAACTACCGGGATATGGGCGAGTTTCGTCGCATATTTAGCACTGTTGTAAACCCACCATATTGTCAGGTAAGCTGTCACAGAATTAGCGCTACAAGGATCATTATGTAGGATATCAGGCTCAAAAATTCTTAATCATGGTATCATTAGAATAACACTTTTGATTGCTTCACTTTATCATAGATTGCTCTGAGGAATGGCTGCCCGCAGGACTGGGGTCTTGTCGAATTCATCAATGAAGATGATGCTGAGCGAACGCAAATGGCACTAGACGGATATTTATTGCATGGTCATAGAATTCGTGTTTCCTACTATATTCCTGGAGTCAGGGCCATCAATCTGTACTTAAAGCTACTAAATGACGGGGTAAGCTGCTTTTTCTATTGATCTTTAAAAATACCTTTATATCATTCATAAACACAGCGCTTATTAAAATGTCTAAAAAGGAAGGAAAAGGAAATTAATATTATATTTTTTATATTTTGACATTAAGGGTTCCAACAAGGGTAAAAGCGCACTCCTTCCAGATCCTCCTGCACCGGCTGTTTTCCAACAACTACAAAGCTTGGCTAAGCAAAATCCCGTGTGTAAGTGACTTATTCATAGTGTAGAACATTTTTTTTGGTGGACTAATGTGATCGAGCAATGAAATTGTTCTCTTTACGTGCTTCTATTTCAAAGTACAATTAAACCTACTGACCTATTAGTGATATTGGGTAAGAACATTTGTTAATTTTTTTGTATGAATCCCCTACAGTTGCCCAAAATCTTCAAGCTATAATCATGCAGCAGATTCAGGACTTGCAAAAAGGAAAAGGTGTGAATGGAGAGCCAGGCAAGAGACAGACATACCATAAAGGCCCACAGGTTCCTTATGGTTCATCATCATCTAATCAGTCTAACTCCAACCTAATGAAGAATGCCCACCAAACGGCTTTAACCCTTCTCCTTGCTTCACAAATACAACAAAATGGTTCACCATTAACTCAACCAGGAACCCCTGGAAGTGGTCAAATGTCCCCTAATTCATCAAACGCTGCTACATCATTACAAAACCAACAGTTGCTAGCAGCTTTACAGGCAATGAGTAAGGGAAATACAGGAACAAGTGGCCTGGCATCACCTAACGTTTCGTCCAATGGAGGGCTATGTAATGATCACTTTTTGAATGGAATTCCAGCCATGAATAACGGGCCAAACTTGAGCACACTGCTCGGACTTGGACTCGCTTCAAGTAATAACATGACGGGTATGGGGCAAATTGACCAAACTTCAAATGGAGGATTACCTCATGGCTTCTTCCAAAACAGTGGATTGTTGATGTCTCCAGGATCTTCGACTGGAAGTAATTGCGCTTCCAGCTCTCCTAAAGAAGATCAGTGGTCATCTTTCAAGACCAACAAAAGTTCATCAGGGTTTGGAAATAACGGGATTCAAAAGGTATACTAATTACACAAATATTTTAGTGTAAAATTAAAAACTTAAAAGAATGAAAATCTTTTTGCCATGCTGATGCTTATCCTCGACATTTCCGAAATATTTGCTTTAAAATTCCTCAGAGTCCTCTCCTTCCAAGTCCATCCGGTCTCAGTTCACCTATTCTTGATGTTCCAATGGATACTGGAATGAATCCTTCAAAGACTCCTCCGGGAGACCCACTGCAAGCGGTATGGTATTCTCTTTTTGGACAACCATCATCGCCTGAAGCCCAGTCTGTGTCTGGAAATACAAGCCCACTCTTCATGAAATCACCAATGTCGAACTGTAATAGTTCAGCAGCAGCACGTTCTGTTGACCAATTATTTGGATTAAATCCAAACAATTCTTCGCAGCCCATAAGAAGCACGCCACCCGGGTTTTGTGGGCCTAGCGGAAATCGAGGCATGAATGGAATGAACGGTGATTTTCAAGAAGCTCTGAATAATCTTTTGAGTAATCCCCAGAACTTGTGCCACATTTTAGGAGGAAATTCAATCTCTCCAAATGACACTTCTAACGGTACAAAGTCACCAGTACCCTTTTCTAACAATTCTCATCAGGCACCATTCCAGCATGGCATTCATAATGGGCTATTGCAACAAAACGTTTCTCATCTTTCCAATATGCCACGTGGAACGTCCATGTCCAGTGGCTTGGACCAAGGAGGCGTTTCAAACGCTATTCTTGATTTGCTTATGCAATCCATGAAGACAGACCAAGGCAACAATGACGGATACAATGGTTTAAAACATAATACTTGGAGCTCTGGAATGAGTACTCCACCTTCTCCTATCGGAAACAATCGTTCATTTCACAATGGACACAATACCAGTCACCATGGAGGTCCAACAATTCCCCAGCGAAGTGGTTCAAATGGCAGTAGCGAAATGAGTAGCTCCAGTCCACGGTCACCTTCGTATTCCCCTTTTCCTCGCTCGTCTAACAAAGGTTTACTCGAGTCGGGAAACGGGAATGTTTCCCCAACACCAACTCCATGGAGCAATCCGGTGTTGGGGAGTCCTCCCAATTCGGGGGGTTTTGGGGCTCCACACCATCTTCCAACGCATCATTCAACCAGCTTTCCAGGGGCACAGACACGGAATATATGGGGGAATCATTCCCTCAGCCCTGGAGCAAATTCTATGAATAACAACAACAACTTGATGGGGCAGAAGCGGAAGGTAAATCATGAAACAGGACTTGACTTGGATGGCTTTCTTCCTTCTTCAATGGGCCTAAACAACGGTCCTCCAAATCTGGTTTTGGGAGCTCCGCCAGGTCACAATCCATTGCAGCCACCAAATCTTTGCAGCTCGGGTGATCTTGCGACGACTCTCTCAAGTCATTACGCTGACACTTACTTCAAAAAGAAGAAGAAAAATTAGACAAAACTCGTAGAGTAAAGCGAGTAAGCGAGTATTCAGCTTTGACGGAATCAAATGTCGCTAATGATTATAAGATATAATATTCACCGTCACTTCATAGTGTGGAGATTACATAGATAACTAGTTAGTATTGTGTCATTGCTATAGATATTCTAGTTTTAACATTCCACTGAGCTGGTATACAAGAAATAGCAGCCCACTAAATTGTCGCAGTTAAAATTTAGGCTCGATAACCATTATTTTATCTTTTAAATAGTCAACGTCAAATGGTAAATGAAAGGCAACTTCAGTATTTATTATGATTATTAATTATATCATCTTGTAATCCAAAGAAAAGAAACGATAGCTTTAACTGGTCGAGTGAAATTAATCTTTTACCGGAGATTTAGCTCAGATTACAAGAAATAGATAGAGATGACGATGATACATACCAAACCGTGATGACAGAGATTGATTTTCCATGGAGCGCATATGTTTGATGCATGAATGACTGATTACCTAAATAATATTGCCACCTTCTCCTTGACTTTGATTACAGATTAATGAAACTGTAGATACTCCAGTAATTTTTATACTTATATAGGAGAAAAGTCTTTTTCTTTTCTCCCGTCTTACATGGACTACAGAAAAAACCTGATCTTTTCAAATTAAGCGTCTCTGGTATTTTTACGATTTGTTGTAACATTTAAACTCTTCTCTCCTTCTAAGAGAAGCAAAATTCGACAAAAATATTAATGCTGTACATCTGTACTGTGTAGAACTTTAACTGAAAAAAATCGTGTTTATGTTAGGTGACTCATAGTTTTTTTGTAAAATGTACATGTACAATGAAATGAAGCTCTTCTTCACCTTTTTATCTGATGAAATCTTTCACTTTTTTAAGAAACAAAATGCCCAGAGATGCAACTCGTATGATTTAATATTTATAGGTTTACATTTTTTCTGTTTGACTTATCATCCCGAATGGATTATTATGGTTCTCTTCCTCTTTCTTTATTGCAAAAATTGACAAATTTTCTTAAAAACAACCTTACAGGAACTTATATAGGTAATATTTACATACAGGAAACGCAAGTTTCCTATTTGTAATAAATTGATTATTATTGTATAATAAATGTACAGACATACATACGATACATAAGTACATAGTAATTAGTACTACAACACTTCTTTGATGCTAAACTGTATGACTTCAAACTTGTAGGTCTTTACAAAGTGAGATTTCATAGGCAGCATAATGGTGATGTACTTGATTAAATTCAGAACATTGTAAATTCGTTGTCAAAACGAGATTTAGTCAAGAAAATTGTTGCAGTAAATAACATCATCAGTCATCCATCACCTTATTATCTACCAAGTCCATATAAATGTCCACTAGAAGAGATGATGGATGGATTTAGTGAATACAAAGTGTATCTTCACAAAGGGGACAAATTAACAAATAAATGAGTGCAGCTACTATTTACGTGCGTCACATTTTGAGTCGGAAATATGAGGATGTTTACTCAAGTGACATAGCTGGTACTAACTTCAACTTCAGATGAAGTTGAGTTATTTTACTGGAAAGCCAGTGAAATGACAGCATGAATAAGTTTTATTGCAAACAAGTACTTCAGATCCTAAGGGCACTATCTTGTTAGTGCTACGCCACAAACTAATCGTTCAGTTTGTAGGTGTTTTCTATTATTTATTTTATTTATTTTAACGAACGTCAAATAAAATAGCTTTACATGTTAATACATCCCTAGTTTACATTAAGAAAACACATAAGATTTCATTCTTGTCCATATTTTTGAAAGTCAAAATTTACAAATAGTAAAAAACCGTTAAGCAAGCATATTACTAGGTGTAGAATAAATGTGTTAGTAAACTAAATTGGATTTAAGAAGATTACCAATTTTTTTACCGCGACACTAGATAGATAAATACTTATAACCATATTATAGGTTTAGTATTCCATAGCGTAGTCTTTGAGGAAAGAGTGACCAAAGTGGAAAAAGGTCGGTTTCCACTTGGCACAATGGCACATTATGCTGTGCTAATGCTTTTACTAAAGTGCATAATATCATTGCATAATACCATAGTTACTTACATACTTCCAATATTTCATTTTAAACAACCCAAAGCAAAGAATATTAATTCACTGTCTGCGCATAGTTCCTGTCATCCTTCAGCCATTTTCTGACTTGTTGATTCAGTCAGTTTGTTAATAATGTTTAATAGTTCATTTCTTTTTATTTTTCTATGTCCTTTTACAAATTCTGTTCGGATATAAAATTCGGTTTATAAGGATTGCTGTTCACTATCAGGAACTTATTTTCATTAACTGTGTCATTGAAGTAAATTGCTAGGCCAATTTCGCCAGTGCATTTACCATTTTGAGTTTTGTAAATTACCATGAGACAAAATAGTTATCTAATTTGTCGTCATCCTACCGTATAACCGCAAGTTCGTAACGTTTACCTGTGATGTTTACAGTAGCTCTTCGATTGCATGCATCTATAAATTCAGCTTACTTTACTTTTATCTTTTAGTTTTGCCTATCCGCAGCCCATTCTCTACGGTATTTTTTCATAGCGTTGGTAGCCATCAAAAAAAGTGAAAGCATAGCATAGAAAAAGTAGTGCTGATTCAACACTGCAGAAATGGAAGTTTTGGTGGAAAAAATATCAAAAACGTGCTAATAGTTTGTAACATGTACCAATCTAGGTATAGGTATTTGTTGTAATTAATATAAATAAATGTGTAATTATTATGTAACTTGTCTTATCTGTACTTACGTCGTTACTGACAATAATAGTATTAATGTAATCCAATATTTTGCCACCGAAAAAAGTTAATCAACTTCATAAAGAGGAAAGCCGACACTAAAATGACATGCTTTCTATTAAAGAACAGAAAAACATTGTTGTTGGAAACATTTTTCATGCGTGGTCAAAATAAATGCTGAATTCTATTGGTGCTAGAAAACTTTAGGAGCCAGTTCATGGTTAAACAAGGCTTTTTTTAAAGCTTTGGAACAACTTATGTAACAGGCACAAAATAGTTTTGTACAATGCCTCTTAGAGAGTTTAATGGTATTATTATATTCCGATCGTATCGTAATATTCGTAATTATTTTGAATCTCTTTTTTTTTTGTTAAACACCAATACTATTAAATAGGCTAGGTATGTATTTTTTATATTTTTCAGATCCATATTTTTAGAATTGTAAATTTCTTTTGAAACGCATACACATACAATATACTGTAAAGTATTTAAAGTAACGAGAAAATTACCGTAATCAACGTTACATGAGATATGTATTTTTATCGTAATAATGATACAAAGATTTATGTAAGTTGTGTATGATTGATCGTAGAATTAAATTAGCAGCATAGCATAAGTGGAACAAAGATGAAGATGACTAAATAAATCCATGCAAAAACGCAATTATATAACGAGATCGCTGTATAAGATATAAGACGTATTGTTCGTCTTTAAGCTCTTAACAAACCGTTCAAAAAAATTTCTTCTTCACACTGTAGATGAGTGGCAAACCACAAATTTTTTAAATAATCAGAACATGGTATTTTGGGTGTAATGCATTAAGGCAACGTTTTAGTATGTGTTTCCTTGAACCTCAATAAATCAACCAAACTTATACTGTGGCTGTAAGTAGCATAGCCCACGTGAATGAACTAAAATAATAACTAGTTATAGTACCCATCAAATATGGACTTCCTTGTCAAATACAATTTCATCAAATAAACTGGTACTTTGTAAATTATCGTTATCGTTTATTAGTTGATAGTAATAATAATGGTAGTAATTGGGATTAAATAGGCAAATGTTTTTTAATAGCTGCAATTGGTGTTGCCCATTATATGCATGTGTGTGAGAGTGATTGTGTCAGGTGTAAAGTTCATTAGATTAATTAGGCTAAGGTTATAATTATATCTATAATTAATTTATATCGTATGCATGTAAAGATATTATGTAGTTTACCGTGTCTAACTACCGTGACACACTCATAGTTATTCCTAATGATAGCTAAACGATGAAAGTAAACCCTTGTAAATTTATATTGCTAATAGGGTCGTTATGTTTCTTATTAACGTGACGATTGAGTCGAAAGTACCTTATTTTAATTTATCACGTGTTGTCTTTAAGTTATCGTCAAACACTTCTCGACTTGATTAAAAGTAACTCGCTTTATTTTTTAAAGAGTAGCATGTAGCGATCTGTAACTAAATTGCAAGCTTCATTTCTAGCGTCTAGTTTCTGGATTCATATTTTCTATACCATCTAACTGGTCATTTAACAACTGTAATTAGATACTAATTTCGCAGTCTAAACTTGTCGTTAATGGGCATGGGTAGTTGTACTAGCTTGTTTCATGAGTGCGATGTGTAAGACAAATTCATGCTAAATCGTTTGATATTTGGTACATGATAACCTAAATTAAATAATATTCATGGAAGACTCCGAGTCCTGTAAATTACACTGGAAGAATAAATTCGTACAGGACATGAGAGAGACATTTCTATCGGAACGGGAAGTGATAAGTAAAGATGAGCGTAGTAAATGATCAGTGATTTTTTATGGTGCAATAGAGGACGAACTTGTGCGATTGTCGTGACCTTCTATTTTTTTAAAAGAAACTCCCTCAAAGAATAAAGAGATATTTATTATTGTTATGTAATTTTCCGTCGTTGTCGTGGTTTTAACATTTATAAATACAAAAATATTAATTAATTAAATTAATGCTCTTATCAATTATATAGGACATATAGGAGTAGTTCTAGCCGTTTATTTGTAAATGGGATATAATGAAAGGGAATCAAACATAGCTAAGCTTTTAGTTTTAGAAATTCAGTGATTTAACTATCGCTGATAAAAGCGTTGACATTAGTACCTTGTTACTTGTAATCATATTATTATTAGTTTATTATTATTATTATTGTTACTTTTATCATTATTATTACTATTATAAATACGTTGTCCATTCACACCTACACATTATTTAACTTTTATGTAAATAGCAGATACTTCTTGACTGGCAAGAAGTACTTATTTATTTATATTCGCTTGATGGTTATTTTAACAGGTTTTTCACGTAGCCACATGTTTCGTTGTAAAAATATACATGTTGAACATTGTTATTTGTTACAAGTTATTTATTAAGCAAAATCAGCAACATTCCAAATTACATATTTTAAAGAAAACAAAGAAATGAATAAAAAATTATGTAGGAATAACAATGCGTAAATATTTAGTCTACTCCACGCAAATATTTATCATTACCTATACGGAAGGAAATTGAATATTGAGAATAAAATCCTGAAATAATGAAAAAATAAAATTTCCAGAATGTGACAAATCAGGGTAGCTTAATTGATTTATTTAAAATTTTAAGAAAAAAAACATTACTATTTATGAAAATACGATAATAATTTTTTAAATAAATACTACATTCAGGGTTGTATTTATAATACTGATTTGGCAGCACTTTTGTAAATACCTACATGCGTATTAGGGCAGGGATCAGGGGTAGAAATGAAATACTCAAACACTATTGAGTTTATATAGAACTTTATTCAAACGAATTTTTCTGTGACCAAATATTTCATTGAAAGAAAGTCAAATCTATTCTTAACCATTTCTTCTCAAGATATCTGACATTGTACTTTTAACTGTTTGAGCACCCAGTGACCGCTGCGATTCTACAGATAGTTGAACAGTGTTCAGTTAAACCATTAAAACAGATTTGTTTACTACAAAAGAAAAAATGAGACCGTATTATCACAGCAAAGGCTATTATAATCAAACCTTTCTGAACATATTTCCAGTTATTAATAATAGTAACAATTAACAAAACTACTACATATTTAAATATACCCCAGTCCTAAACCTCAATTATCTCCTGATTGGGCAACTAAAATTCCTAACTTTAAAAACACTATATCTTGATTTGTTTCAATGGTTCGGTGATGATTTGTACACACCTAAACAAGAAGTAAATAGAATGGGTTATCATCAAATTATTATTAACGTATATTGAGTGATTACAATAAAGATATTATAAAATGAAAAATGTTGCATTGAATCATTAAAATATAATTTAGGAATTGTTGCAAATTAAGCTGTGAGGGCGGTTATCTATGGAACTACCTACAGGTTTGAATAAGACAACTCTCCTCTTTTTTGACAAGTAGTCAACCATTTTTATCCTGTGTGCTATTTATTGTTGTACTTTAATTCTTGATTGTTTTTTGTTGAGGGGATTTGTTGGATTAATTGATTATGCTTTCTACAAAGTTAATGACAAAATTTGTGTAAAAAGATAAACGTTGTAGTCTATAAGCATGTTCCTGTCGTAAATTATATACTTAACTTTGTACCGTGACACTTCTATTGTTATAATTACATTTTTATCAATTCTCTGTCAGTGGTAGCAAGCATCAAATTCAATAGATTCATTTTTCTTCACTTAATTTTTCTTAGATTATTTCATACAATTCTTGTTAGCCGTGTGCAGATTTTTCATTTTATGAATTTGTGTTTTTCACTAAAACTGTCTCGCATTTTCTTTGTAACGAAATATTTTAATTTGTCTGTTCATCTCACTTTTAGTTTTCTTGGTACTTTCTAAAACCCACCTTAATTTCATTACGAATTACTAACTAAAATGCTTCCTATAGATTTCCCTGTGTACTTCATTGTATCTAATGATGATAAAAGTTTTTTAAAAAAGCTTTAAATTTGCTCTAGATGTCTTTGTTTGTAAGGAAGATTGAAGTCAATTACTGCCCTGTGAGTTTTTTTTTTTTTTTTGAAGTAGCATCACACTTGTAATGGGAATAGACTTTTAACCATTCACAGATATTAAAATGTGTCTATTAATCATTCGCCACGTTTCTCGACATCAGTATTTTTGATAAGGTGTACTCCTATATTCAAGCTAATAGCTGATATGTATTCTAAATCTATCTTTAAGTTTGAAGTTAACTTTTGCGCTACAAAAGAAATTTACTTATCATTATATTACTTTTATAAACTTACGAATTCAACTTCACGATACATTTAACAATCTTGAGAAACCAAACTGAACAGCTACTTAAAATTTACTTAAATGAAATTTACGTTACTTGAATTACTCAATGTATTGTATTTAGTTAAACAATAAACAATACTTTCGTAGATCGTGTATCGCCTTTATTTCATTGTTAATCCTTTTTCATCAATTGTCAATGCAATAGAGTGTTAAATACCATATTATTATGCATTTATTGATTTCGCAACATGACATATACATATTAAGTGGATAACAGCATACATTTTCTGGGAAATGATTACTGGGAAGATCTTCTGGGAAGTTTTTTCCCCAAACTTATCCCTTGTAAATACCTACAAATATATGCAAGCACTTCAAACCGTATCTGGTGGTAACCAAAAATTTTGGCTCACAGTTGACATTTAGCCGCCGCATGAAAATCTCCGTTCAGTATCTTTAAGTGTATATAATTATTACGCGGCAATGACATTGGATTCGTTCTCGTAACCGTAGCCTGTAACCTTTGCATCTGCGGCTGGCAAGCTAAAGATCAAGCAATCTATGCAGAAACCTTTTGTTAACAACAAGACATGAAGACAAAATGAAACGATTAATGCAATGGTTTGCTGAAAGATGAAGGAGGTAGCCAAAAGTTTTTTTTAACCAACAACGAAACAACAAGCTTAAGAAAGAAGACAGAAATTGAAATCAAAGCCACGAAGTAAAAGTGGACGAATCCACAAGGAAATGACGGATTCATTTCAATTTTCTCATTATCTGATCTGCTAATTTTACCACAAACCCCATCACCAGTGTAAACTACGTTTGCTTGTCCAGAGTAATGAAAGAGTTTCCCTCATAACTCGTTGCCTGCGGATTGTAAAAGCGTGAATGATATTCTCAGCAGTTCTACTACAATGATTTATCAGTTTTAAATTAGCTCATTATGCATGCGATCCAAAAATGACTCGTGTATTACTGATATTAATCTTATTAATTCTGAGAAATGATATGATGCTCCATCTTTCTTTGATAAATAAATGTAAAAAATATCCACGTTTTTATTTCAAAAAAGTACTTCAGTCGTGTTAAAGCTATTTACTACCACTACTACTACATATAAATATCAATTCAAACCGAATGTTAAGCTGATAAAAAACTGGAACAAAGTTTCGAAAACTAATTTTTAAATTGCCGTAAAAATACAGTTAGCAGCGTTTCCATAAACATTTCCTGGCTACACGCATAATACAAAATACTGGTTCAATAACTCTATATTATACAAATAATTCTGATATATGTATGAATATATCATGCACCTTTGATACGACTAGTTACCTTTATTTATTTGTATAATCCATTTTTAATATCTACAAACGTACATCAACCACACGACACAACAAAATAATTCATAGGTAGTACGTATTGATCGTTTTTTAAATTTTCAATATGAAGAGATCTATTGTGTTGAATTACGCGATTTTTTCTGGCTCATTACTACCTTTGGTGAATGTATCAAAATGATCATGTTTAACTTACCCTATAATTAAACCTTACAGTGTATACTGCGCGGAACGGCTAGATGACTAAAATCATCAAAGGTTCTTTGAGAACGCACTGTCTTTCAAGACACCGAGTGCACCGAAGACAAGTTCAGGTGATCAAAATATGCTTAGGAACTAGCAGTCGCAATCATGTACATCAAGGTTATGAAAACATAATCAAACGTATTGTTTTACTGTCAATGTGAGGTAACTCACTTTCTGGCAGAACAGTAGTACTCGGTACGGAAATGTAAAGTTTTGGGGAAGTCTTTGAGCAACATAAAACAAATCGCAAACTATTATCAAGCAATTACATACATAAATTACACTGTACAATATGTACTACAAGTTTGAATCTCTAAATTATATAAATGGTATTTATATGGTAAACCATACATAATGAACAATTTAACTGATGCATAAAAATAAAACAAAATTACTAAAATCTGTTTAACAAATGATTTGATCAAATCTACTAATTCATCAAAACATTAATTTTCTTAAATAATTAAAATTATTTTAACGACCATTATTAAACAAACATTTTACAAAAGGAGTTGTTTAGACCTTTATAGCAATATACATAATATGATAAAATGTTTTCAAGTTGGAGTCCTAAAGCAAGAAAGATTGTAAAGCATACATAATGAACAACTTAACGGATACAAAAAAAAACAAAACCATTAAAACCGCTTACGTTGTCATTTCATACCGGTTCGAAATAAAATAAACTTTTAACTATCCATATAACAAATAAATGATTTGATCAAAACTGCTAATACATTAAAACATTTAGTTCCTTAATAATTAAACTATTTTAACGATCATTAGACAAACATTGGCAAGGAGTTGTTTAGAACTTTAAACCAATAACCATGATATGCTTCGATGCATTTTTAGGTTCGACGTTGGAACAGATTTCAAACTTTGCCTTCGTACCCATCCTCACGGTCTTGAATTAACTGTTCTTCGGAATCGGAATCAGTCTTGTGCCTAAGTCGAACCAAACAAAAAAAACCGTAATTTCGTTTAGTGTCTAGCTAACTCGATCAGAAACTGAATATATCGGGATAGTGGGCAATAAGTAAACATCACATTGACAAAGCGAAACTTAAAACTAGTAACACTTGCAGTGCTTAAGTGAAAAAATTTCAGTGTTTACTACGGTAGACCTCACTTCAATTCTATTGAAAAAACTATTTTGACTTGATCAATTAAATAAACAGTCATAGTTAATCAACTGTGAAAGTGACAAGCCAATAAAACCTTGAACTTTCTTGTTATATGCTAGGAAATACTTTCTTACATCCCTTTTAATTATACACAGCCACATACGACAGTGGAATTTATACATATACTATAATTATTGGTCATGGTACTCACGTGGGAAGAAATTTTCGACGATGATATTCCTTTTCCATGTCCATTTGTTGGCATTTGGTGTAAGCACCACTACCCAGTAAGACAATCCAATTTGAAGCCCACCAAGCGGAAGACTTATCATCATTATACATCCAAACAGCAATTACAGTTTGAACGCAGGCCTTCGCTGTTCCAG
>JAHZMZ010004175.1:0-15101 GCA_027743805.1 Lepidocyrtoides sp. E14 | reverse complement strand
CTTAATAATATGAATGCATTATCATCATCATCAGCATAATAATTATTACTCTTCTCTTCCTTTAAAGCAGTAAACTGATGCAAGCAAACCAAAAACTAGAAAATACTAACTCGACAGAAATAGATGGTTGGAGGACAAAGCTGGCATTAAATGGTATATATTTGGTGACATGCACTCATATACATACAACCTCTTTTGAATATACACACTACTACTAGTTGAATATTTATTTATGCTACTCGTTTTCTGGATGAGGCGGACTTTTTTATGCATGTTAGTTCTTAATTCTCACATACATGAATATTATTTATGATGATCTATGATAATGCTGATGCAATATGTGTGCATAAAAATCTTTTAGATGAACAGGGAATTGTAGAAAAGGTGGCTGATTGCACAATAAGTAGGCATCACACAAGAAACAAACGATCATCACCACCATCACCATCATCATAGTCAAATAGCGATCTGCTGAGTTTTTATGAGTGCAGTCAGAGACTTCAAAACTGAACTCTTTTCCACAAGGAATAATTGTGAACATATGAGCATAAAATGCCAAAAATATCCTAGCCACGTCACAACAGCAAAGCGCAGTTTATTTTTTTTAAATATTAATATTCCAATACTTGATGGGTTTTTTTCACGCTTGTTGCTGACTCTTACTGAACGGAGGAATACCATTTTCAAAAAAAAATTATGAAGATGTGATGACGATGAATTTAGTGTTTTAGCAATAAACATCACATGCCCGAAAGTAATACTACTAGCGCTGCATATTTCATGTAGTATTTGTACATTGCACACACATAACATACTACATACAGTGTTCATGAACCATGCACGATGTAAAATAAAATAAAAGAATGTCTTGTGTTGCTGCTGCGTCTAGAGTCGGTGTGACTCTGGAAAAAAAGTGGAATTTGAAATTTGTAAAAGATGGTCGTTTAGATGGTGGCGCATACAAAGCAGCAAAATATATAACAGCATATTTATAGAGGACAAAAGTATACTACTACGTAAAATGTAGCAATAAAGCAATATAGCAAAAAGAAATGTTTTTGCCATGTAAAAAAAAACTTGAAAACTACAAAAAGCGTTGTCGTCTTCGTCATTGATTATGCATTCTCATGACTTCATATGATAATGACATGATGACTTTTACATACTACTACAACACAAAGTTTTTTTTTATCGTAGCTTGCTGACATTGGTATTTGATATTCTGAAAGAGTGAATCCTCAAAATACTACTGCTGCTATATGGTGGTAGTAAAGTTGCATGCATTTGTTATTAACACAATGTGTTGTGGTGTGTGTGTGTGTGCATTGTATTTTTCTCTACGGTATATTGTATTTTTCTCTACGGTATATTGTATTTTAATAGAGCAGTGCTGAAAATTCCATCACATAATAGTATTTCATATTTTTATGATGCTGATATTATGATAGCGATGATGATAACGTAGCGGCAGCAATGTGTGCTGCGAAATTGATCTCGCAATAATATTCTATGAACACGACCACGGTGGTGATGATGATGATGACGATGACTGTAATGGTGATGATGTAAATTCATTCCCTTTTTTTCTGCATCTGCCTGAGAATATCCTTCCTTCCTTAGTATTATTATTACACTCTCTTTACTACTACCACCATCACTTCCTCTTCCATTTAATAACAAAAGAATGTCTGGAAAAATAATAAGTTGGAGGAGAGAGAGAGAGAGAGATGGTGGAATCGTGTGTGGAGTGAATGAAGAATGAATAAAAAAATATAAGCTACAAATTCCCAATTCTCTTTACATCATATCGTGCGTGTATCATCACCATCATCAACAACATCATTCAATTCATTCGTCTTTCTGTTTGCGAGTGTTCTTGCGGAGAAATTCATGTGGAAAATGGAATGTTTTTAGCAGAAACGGCTAGAAGAAAAGAAACGGAAATGAATCGTGAACGAATATGTAAAGTTATCTTAACAATGCCATGAATGAACGAAGGCATGAAATACATGGAGGCATGCATATATGAAGCCTTTACTAATAATGGTGATAGTACCGGCAAAACTGCCACCACAAAAAATAATTTTTTTTATTATTTGAAACTATTGCAATCAAAAATTTTTGTGCATGCTGAAAGAAAGAAAGGGTAAGGAAGAGGGGACGGGAAGGAGAGAGAGAGAAGATGCGAGAAAATAAGATAGATGATTCTTGCATGTCGTTCGTTCCTTCTTCTTCCTTTTGCAAAGCATGCACTAGTATATTATGATGCATGGATGAATTTCTCCAATTTTCTCGTGTGTGTGTGTTTTCAAGTAAGTATGCATGCGTAGGTACTTGAGCTTGGCTTTTATTACTTTCATGACTTTGCTTCATTCCCGCATGATTGGAAATAAAACGTTGTGGTGGTGGTGGTGGTATCGATGTGTGTATAAAATATACAAGTTTGAAAATCACTGTCCTCCTCCCTGTCGTCATTCTTCTTGGCATCATCAGCAAAAAAAAGAAGGATCCCTCTTCTTCTATTCTTTCTTTTTACTGTACTTGCATTACAAAGATTACTTTGGAATTGGCAGGGAGAAATGAATAATTTTATTATGTATGGTTTGTTCAACGAATCACTCACATTGCAAAGTCACAGTGAGTTTTACCTACTACTACTACAACAATATCCCATATCATCACATAAAGCAATGAGCATGCCGATGTCGATGATGATGAAGATGGAAAAGAACAAGATGCTGATCATCATCACGAGATGATGATGATCATGAGAATGATGTAGGAGAACATATTATATAACTTTGATAAATTCACGGCTCTGCTTCTCTTACTTTGAGTCTTGTGGCTGCCTATATCACCCTGAAGAATCTTCTTACTATCTTTCTGACTGATAGCTGCTCTTTCACATTTCATCTTAACTTTAAACTCCATTACCTCTCTCTTACTCTCTGAAAAGTACCTACCTATACCACCTATATACCGTTATATACCTACATGTATATACATTCATTGCTGCTGCAAATGTCACGTCAATGTGCAATACAATCATGATTCAATAGTTGACGCGAGCTGAATTCACAATGACCGGCACACGGTCGCTTCCCGAAAAATATGCGGGGTGTCTACTTCGTCTTATTCGCTCCCTTTGAGCATCGTGTTTCTTCTGTTGTATGTGACCATGATACGTACGTAGATATTAACGTTCACATGTGTATGCTACATTCACATTCTACATGCTTCCCCATCTCATTCCATCAAGCGATGAACTTTTACCTACAAAAATCCTTCTCCATTACCATTTCTCTTCTCCTTTTCAAATTTCAGCTTGAACAGCAAAAAGGAACAAGTTTCAGAGAATATACATGTACAGATATAATAGCCAGTGGTACAACAGTAGTACTACCAGTACCAGTAAAGAATATAATATGGGAGTAAAAGCAAGGCATGCATGATGATGATGTTTGTTATACGGGAAATTTTTCGAAAGTGAAAGATGGACTTCACTCTTCGAATTACCAAACATTCTATTCTGCCTTCCAACAACATTGCCACCGCTGGTACTTCCCCGTCTTTTTTGGTCTATTACGTAAGCGAAATGTGTAAAGCCTTCAAAATTGTAAGTACACAACAGTACAATAAATAAATTCTAGTGCGGTGATGTTGATGCTCTTCCGCTCGCACGTCCAAAAGTGTAGTAGTTGTAAGGGGCTATGCGATGTGTTGATCATGATGATGATGACGATGATGATTCAAAAAAAAAGAAGTTTAGTCAAGCCCCTGCTAAGTTTTTACTAGTTTGACTTCATGACTTTACCATGGAGTGAACGACGACTTGGGTAGGGATATTTTTTTGTTTGTGCAGTGCAATAAGTGAGAAAGATGATTCACCGAAAAAAAACTATGTACATACATATCCATACAGACATCCCTACCACCAATATAACACGGCAAAACTACTAAAAACATATACTTGACAATGCTAATAATAGCAAAGAAGAGATACATGGATAATAGGGAAGATTTTGATGTTTAAGAATGCTTGTTGTTGTACTACTCCTTAGTATGAAATCTTGGCATAAAGCACATAACCGAAAATGGGAAAAGTTTAGTAGGGTGCCCATTATGGCAAGAAAAAAAAGTACATTGGCTCTATTTCTTTTACCGTGCAGCAGAAAAAGAGCAAGCACTTTAATTCTGGTAGAGTTGAAGTAAAAACGTACGTGTATTATGTTGTTACCCATATACCTATAAGTACTATTCACGGGAGGTAGGAAAAATACATGATGTTGATGCTGTTTTTATGTACTTGGATCCTGGACAGTGGTAGTGGTTGTTTGCTTAAATTGCATTTTGCATCTTTTCCATCTTTTTTTGGTTATAAATAACATACATCCATGGACGCTATTATTATTATCTTTCATCAAGTAAGTTGCTTCATGCTACTCCATTCTCAAGCAAAGTTCATACTGCTATAATATTAATACAAGTATACACAAGCTTGAAAAAGTTTGTTCAATTTTCAACCAGCTTATTATTCCATGTAAACATTATTATTACACAGAACTGAACAGGATATATACGTGTGCTTTGGAGGATATACCTTCAAAATGACTTCATAATAGTTGCTGTTATGCTTCCTTGTGTAGTAGTAGTAAGTGTAAATCGTGAAGGATGATAGAACAAGAAGGAGTAATTTCTTTCTCTTTTGTATTCTGCAAGAATCAGCAAAGTCATTCCTTTATGTCATGAAGCCCAAAAAGAAAATTTGTTGCAAACAAGTTATGTACTACGTACCTTTACTTTTGCCCATTTCATATATCATCTCTTCTATTCCCTACCTTGTCTCATTTTTTTGGTATGTTCAAAATGCCAAAAAATGGTGACCTCTCCATCTACCTTTTCTGAAAGTGTACATATATCCTCGCATTTTGTTCAAGTTAGTGAAAAGACTTTATTCGCAATCATATTATGCATGAATGGAACAATATTGATAAAAATATACTTGCTCGCCTTTTCGCATTGAACATTAAAAATGGCGGTGGTAGTGGTGATGTAGGCAGGCAGGCAGTGCTTGTAGTAGTAACAATGAAAAAAACGGCTATTATTATTACTACTCCATTCTCCCGCTAACTCAATAATCCACAAAGTTGGTGGAATATATAAAAAGTCAAAACGATAAAGCTTATTGGAACAGGACTACTAATCTTTCACTACAAACTGACAGTCACCTTGGCCGACTGACTTTTACACACAACCGTAATATACTGGAAGTGGGTAGAGTAGTAGAGACGTAGAAGTACAGTTGAGATAAGCATACTTATATACTTACACACACGGCAACAAAAGCTCAACCAATACTCTCTGGAGCAGTAGTAGCAATGCTCCAAAATACCTGTTCTCTTCTTGTGACGTAAGTAGGCACGACGCACGACTATTATATAACACGTCGAAGTGGAAAGTTGAGAATATGGAATGTGAAAATTCCAATGGAGCATAATATGGCAGAGTTAGCTGCAGCGTTTTCCACATCTTGATCACCTCACTGGAGGCTTAACCAAGTACATGAAATATAAAGCTCTACATAATAATCATAATAACAATATAATTTTACTTGAAGCGTGTTGGATCACCATAGGGCAAGCAAAGTCTGCTCAAGTGGAGGAAAATGAAACTGGAGAAACTAGAGAAGATGAATCTACTTGGCCGAGTAAAAAGAAAAGAAAGGGAGGAGGTTGGTATAGTTGTGACGGTGGTGGTGGTGATAGTGGAATGAACAGCAAGCTGGGTGAAAACTTTAAGTCAAGTGCCGACAAGACGGAGAGAGGCAGTCATCGCGAGTAACGAAGAATAAAGCCCAAAAATAAATGCAGCCAAGCAAGCAAAAAACGAGAAACGGGATTATTAGGTCTCTTTTTCCGTGAGGGAAGGGAAAAGAGTAATAATAATCGTACTAGTTGTATCTGATAAGAGCCCCGTATTACCAAAAGTGAAGGACATTTTACACGAGATCGTATTGCCATGAATGCCTTCTCCGGGCTTTTGTTGTTGCAGAGCAGAAATATATAATATGGCAAAATGTACTACTCGGAATAAAAAAAAGTTGCATGATGTCGTCCAGTAGCTATACAATACAACAGTGTCCTACTACTAGCAGTGGACATATTTATGAAGTGGACAGGATTTATATATGCATGTACCTATGTTGTGCCATTGAACAATATATAAAGTGCTTTTGTCTACAGAAACGGGCATATTTTATTTATGCTTGAGTAAGACTGATTGCCCTTTGGCAGGAAAACAGTAACCTTCACTTCACAACTAAAAGGAGTATTTATCTTCCCGTAATGCATATAGGCATACAAATAGTTATATGATTCTGAAATAACAATAAAAAATATTAATATTTTCTAGCGTGCGTATAAGTTTTATTGCTGCACACCTACAAACATTCATTATGTGCCTACACAGTATTTTCCAAGTATTATGTAGGTAAATCCATAATATGGACGTATGTGCTGCTGCTGTCGGTATCCCGGAGTTGTTTAATTCTCCCTATATTTTTATTGCTGTGTTTGTATACTGCTTGTATGCAAAGTTATACTGTGTAATATGTGACGTAACTTAAAACGCGTGTGATATTTGATTACAAGGTATACAATTTATAAACTCGTTGTATTAAACAAAAATTAAAGGGAAACAAAGTCAGCGTGCTAGTGTCAGTTCCCACTGTTTTGCCAGTCACTACGTTCGTTACAGTCTTGATTTGACTTGTCCAGCTAGTAATTTATAAAAATGGAAGTATTTCTATTGTGCTTTATAATATTTTTATTATTAATACATCTTACGATTTGCTTAAAATGGAACGAGGACCAGCGTGGGGGCTGATATAAAAATAATACACACAGAGTTTTCTTCCGTTTTTGTGTTCATTTCGATTATGGAGAGAATATATAACATTTTCAGTTCCGCATAATTTGACTTTGACCATGCAATGCAACACCAAAAAATTCTATAGGTGCTGTTATTTCAATGCTAAATTTTCCACAAGGTTTTTTTTTCTTCATTGGAGAAAAAAGTATGTCGTACGTATGCCAGAGCCATGCTGTTCTTGTGTTGTTACTTGTTATAATGTAACTGTCACTGCCTGCATTGCCATGTCACTCTTTTCTCACGAACGAGCAAACCCTACTACTCAACTTGCACTTCTTTTTGGTAGTCGTTCTGTCTGTTTGAATAGCATTTATTTAATCCTTTCTCACTAAAATGGTTATTAGCACACAAAACTTTCTCATTTTCTCATTCTGAAATCCTGGCATTTTGCAGTAATGAACATGATGTTTGTTGTACAATAAGAAAGACTGATGGATGGCCTCCCACCACACATCGTACCACCATTTTCTACCTGACTATCCGACAGAGTTAATTTTTCCCTAATGAACTTGCCCGTACCATATCCACTATTTAATATTCTAATTAATAAATCTAGTTTCCGGCAACAGTAGCTATAATATGCTGCTGTTAGTTAGACTTTAAATAAAAACTACTTACTTTCACTGGGAATACTCTGTCAGATTCTCATTCGTAATCATTAAAAGTGGCAGTTGTAGACTAGGGGAAAATGGATGGATGAATTAGCAATCTAGGGGAAAAAAATATGCCAGAATCGTACGCACACACACACACGCAAGTTTATAAATAAACTTTGTAATGAATCCTCAGCTGAGAAACTGTAAACAATTCAGAGAGCAACTGAACCTTGTCTAATAAACGGTGAAAGAGAAACGACAAGAGAGTCAGTAGTAGAGAGTGTGTGAGGAATAGGGACAATGTGAGAATGCCATGTTTACTAATACGTGTGTTTAATTCGGGTGAAATTCATTTCCCATTTAGTAGTTTTTTTTCATACATTTCCTACATTTATCTTAAGTGCTGCTGCTGCTGCTGGTGTTACTGATATTGTATGATGATAAAACTCACTTTATGTAAATATATATTCCTCATTAGTGAAGCTTTAGGAAAATTTTAAAGCCCAATGGACTACTATGAACTTATACTTCCACCGACACAACTCCAAAATCTACATTATTCAGGTTTGCTCACCCGTGTGCTCTACTACACACAACATCATCACCGCGTGTGTATGCTCCTTTCCTTCCTCTAACAAGCCTAGGATAATCACACATAGACAAAAACACCAGCCACATAGTCATTTAGATAGTGGAAAGTAGTTTCACAAGTTTTTATTGTGTATCCCTCTCTCTCTCTCACCGTCCTTCCATAAAAGCACGAAATTCTCTTCCTTCCTTTTCAAGATCCAAGCGACAAGTTGTATTTAAATAGGTAAACAAGTTTTAGTTGAGAATAAATGTTATTGCAAGAGCAATTTGCTGTTTTAATGTTCTCCTCTGTGCAGACAAATATCAGAAGCAACAGAAATAACGTTTTTTTGTTATTTATAAGCATATTCATATGTTGATTAGGTAGAAAGTATGCTTTCCTGTACACACCATGTATTTAAGTAAATACACCACCACCAACCCATGCCGATTTCAGTTTCAGCAAATCCATCTCCGTCTCTTTTTACTTCCTCTTCCATGCCACAACACCGACAACAAAACATCATCATCATCATCACCACCTTCAGTCATTCAACAGTGCAATGCTTTATACAGTCTACTAAATACTACGCATCAACATGGAAATCATGAATATAAATTTACAATTTTAGATACTCTTTTTAAAACCTGCCATTATTATGCAATGTGCACTACATATGCGTGTTCCGTTTTCATTACCACCACCACCATCATCATAATAATAATATCATCATCACTATCAGCACGCATTTACCAACGAACCGTGAACAATGAAGCAGCATAATATATTATTTCTGATATGAATATATAGACACCATAAAAATTCAAATCCACTCGAGATTCTCTCTCTCTCTCTCCTCTCCCAGATTTTTAGCTTTGCTCATTTCCAGTAAAAATAATCATAACAAAACAACGTGTATTCTCGTTTGGGGAATTGTGATAATATACATACTGACTGATAGTAAGTAGATGTCAAGCAATACTCAAAATTTTTCCTCTGGCGATAGTTCAGCGTACAATGCACGCATTATTATTATTACTACTACTCGTCCACCACCAACACAATGCCTTAAAAACTCAAATTACATGCATGCAATATCCACATATACGCACAAAAACGGCAATATCCTCCAAATCTCCGAGTCAGTCTGGTCTTTTCAGACTCATTAAGTTTCCGGTTCACTTCACAACCAAAATGCTCTGACTGACTGACGGGAGGCAAGATGGAATTGGAATTATGCGCTAAAAGTCATGTCATAACATTAATACGACCCAAGGTAGTGAGCAAGTTTAATAATAATTTAGAATTGTGAGAAGCTAACATTTCATTTCATCGTCAGAAAAGAAATAATATAATGCTTCCAGACAAGCCACTGCAGTATACAAACTGAAAACAGGGTCATAGCCCTGACTGTAGGAAAAATGATTTTTACTGTGCGATTTTCTATGTGCTTGTTTCTCCTGCTAACGAAACGAACAACTATATGCACCCGTGCGATTATTACACATTTAGATGGTGATGTGTATCTCTTGTTGTAGTAGAATAACAAAAAAAGCAATAGAACAATAATAACAACCGTAGATTCCTATCTCTCACCGTCATTATCGTCATCAGGCAAAAATCCACTGTAACGTAAGTACCAAGTACAACTTCCCTAATCATCATCATATTCCCCCATATTATCCAGCCTTGTCTTTTTACTGCACAACACATTCTAAACGCATACCAAAAAAAGTCTGCATCTACTGATAAATAAACCCTTGTGACTTTGTTGGTACTATAAATGCTAGATTACATCAGCTTGCATACACATTACTGTTATTAGTATACTAAGCTGTGTGGTATCAAGGCATTAAGTAAACCTAAATGGATATAAATATTTCACATTTGTAATATTCACAATACTGCACCATACAATCTTAGAAAAAAATTGAATACAATAGAGTTTAATTTTTATCAGTCATTCATGATGGATTGAATGTTAAAGTGCATGTAACGTGTGAATAAGGCAGTAAAGGAGTAAAGTGTGTGGTGTGTGTGGTAAAAAAAGGAAACCTTTTATTAGAGTTCAGGGGCAAGAGAGAGAGAGAGAGAGAGGAGAAGGGTAACAGAGTTCATAATATTTGGTGGAATAATATGAGCAAAGAATCTCTGGTATATATATATATTCATGAAACAGCAGTCTGCATAATATCTACATTTTTCTTCTTTATCCTTCTCTTTTGCTTATCTGATCGTCTGGAAAATAAAAAAAAATCCAGCGCATGTATATAAATTTTTCCTTTTCTGCCTTGTATATTTTTATTTCTACCACATCAAAAGCGTCATCATCATCATACATAAAAGCATAATATTGCATATTTGTCGCATGAATGAATCTGGAGTTTTTCAATGAGACAGAGGATTGTTGTGGTTATATTGGGAAAATTGGCCTCTTGTGTGACTGGCCTCTTTGTCATAAAGTGATCGTTTGCAGAACATTAGCTACATGAAAAGGGTTGGTTCATAAATGGACAATTAGAAAAGGGCTATAATATGTAAAGTACTGTGGTAGAACTAGTATTGACTGGAGATGTATGTAAAAAAATTGTAACTTTTTTATGTCTTGATGTCTTCTCACGACAGAAAACTCAAACCAAACAATGAAGTTGAAAGTTCTTTCAATTCAATCAAAAATAATGAATGTCACACGAAAATTATTATCGTCATAAAAATATTCATGTACACACATAATTTACTGCAATTAATTCCTTATTGTAATGACATACGATTCACAGACCAGTGTTAAATATAAACGTTTGATTATTATAGCTTCATTTTTTAAATCCAATATGTAGGAAATTATATAAGCTCTGACATTCAGACCAAGTACATTCCCAGCATACTTTGTCAATTCTACAATCAAAAATATGTTGTATGCAGCTATTTTTGAGGTACACAGGTGCCCAAGTAAAAAAATGAATCACTTTCCACCGTCACCTTTGTAATCTTCTTTAATGCTCAGAATTGGATTATGCATTCATGTATTTTTTTTCTCTCTACTGCTTATACGCTCTAGAAGCAAACCTTTATTATCCAAAAATGGGATATGGTTACAAAGAAGTTTACTTTAGTAAATCGCGTGGGAAAAGACTTCCCTTTGCTTATGCAACTTATACGATTACCACTGACTCAGCCAGAAAAGAACCTTGAAATAAATTTCCTTTCATTGTGTGCATCATCACATCACATCACCTTACCTAAGGTACATGTAGTATATATTTAGCTAGCACACAAAAAAAATCAAAGCGTTCTGCTCTGGGATTAAAAATGACGAAGGGGGAAAATATGTAGAAACATTGTGAAAAGGAAAGGGGTCAGGTGTCATCGTAAGGTGCATCACTTGTATTTTTCTGAGAGTAAAGTCATGTAGCTAAAATCATAATGCCAGTTTTCCTCCCCTCTACTACCAAAAAAAAACCATCAACAGAAGCCACCTTTTGTATTCTTTGCCTTTTTTATTCATTCAAAGAATGAGGATGCACTAGTATACGCACAAAAACATGTGGTGACCCACTTGTTGAAGAACTGGAAGTTCATTCACGTAGTTTATTTACTTATCTCACATGCGTCTCCTCACTATTATGTGTAGACTTGTTTTTTGCCTCTTTCTGAAACAGGTACATGGAGGAGAAACAGGCTATGAAAAAAACGTCAACAAATAAACTTGATTCTATATTCGTTTTTTTTTACTATCACTTTTTTGTCAATAACAAAAGGGTAAGTTGATCTATAAAAATGCTTCCCTCGTAAATTATTTTCAAGGGACAGTTTATAAATAATTTAATATGCTTGGTTTATACAGGAAACAAAATGGTTACAAATGAATAAACTTTCAATAAACAAACCCCTACAAATTGGCAATATAAAGAGTGCATATTACAGCTTAGTGCTTGAAGAAGTGTATTATTTACGATTTTAGGGTTAAGGTAATAATAATTAAACAATAATTAATACGTAAAAACCCAACATGTATGTACAGTAGTAGTAGGTAATAATGTTTTGCACAAATAAAAATGATAGTACACTCATGTACCTATTGTGTTTATATTTTAGCTTATCGTACCATACATGCACATAGGCAATATACGCATTTGTTCACTCGTTTTTATTAGTCTGACACATTCATTTGCTTGTACTTTATGAATATTTTATTTATGCACAAGTGCATCACGGGTGCATTTTTATCCAATTCTATTCATTTTCCTTTTTTTATATATAAAAGTTTGTCCTTTGTGGCTGCTGTCACACTGTCGGATTGTAATAGGCTCGTTGTGGTAAAAGTCAGAAACTCACTCGGCTCTACGTTCAGACTCTTCAGACCTGCTACTACTATGTCCCATTAAAATAGATGCATGCATCTCTTTTGACTCCCTTTCTTATCACTCATTATCTATTGCGGTCTTGACGCATTTAATTCACTGATTTTCTCATAAACCACATAGCTATCTCATCTCTATATCTCGCTTTGAGCCGCACATACAAATTCATTCATTATGGTGGCTGACGGCTGAGCAAGAATACACAGAAGTAAAATGTACATTTACTGCTACCATTGTACATGACAGTAGTAAACTATGAGCGCAGCGGTGTTTTTTGTATCTTTACTTTGAGGTTTCGTTTTTTCATTTTGTAACAAAATAATGTACCTATGCCAGTGACTAAATTGAGACAAAAGTACATGACGAAGTCGGTACATTTATGACATAAAAAGATGTAGATATATAAAACTAGTAATCTGTTTCCACAACTCATTACAGTTTTAGCGTTCCATTTCTATTGAATCAATGAATTAACCCAATAAATTGTGGATGTCATATTACAGGTCTAATTTTAATCACAAAGTCTACAAACTACATATTTTCATTTGAATACGCATGACTTCTCCCATATTAAACCTTGTTTTCCAGCTAATTCATGTATGAAAAAAGGCAAATAAAGTAGCTATATTATTATACATTGTATGAAATAAAGGAATGAATGAAGTAAACTGTTAGGCTGATCCTCAAAATCCTCCTGCCTGTAACAAAATTAACTTCTTCAACATGACTAATGTCCACAACTCTGCGCTCTCGACAACATATAGCACACCCTCCCACCCGTGTCTCCTGACAAAACATGAAAGTATAAAGTGTGTTTATTCCGAGTGATTGCAAAACGGATATTATGTTGATGGGAATAATGATGATGATGATGTGGTGGTAGTAGAAGCGGACAAACCTTTGTGTACCACCAACAGGCAAAGATACTTTCTTTTACTACTGATTATTACAACGATATATCAAAATCACAGTTCCCATCATAATAACAATAATCACGATTTACCATCATCAATTGCCAGAGAACCACCACCAATAACATCAACTGGTGGTATAATGGTGGCAAATGGTAAAGGAGGAAGAGGAGGAGGTGATGGTAAATGGAGTTAAGTGAAGCGAAAAAAGACGCGGAGGGATGGAAAATAGAAACTGAAACAAGCAGAAAAACTTTAGCTATTTCTCATCCACAATCTATGATGACACGGCCATTATATGATGTGCCACCTCTACAACAAAACCACTTACTACCGTCACCCTCCTAGCTAACTTGGGGAAAAAAAGATAAATAGGAGCAACATTATATCTATATCTACAAGCTGCATACATATTTATGTACCTACTGCAGTATACACAATTTTATCATCATCAAACTACTTATGCCAAAAGTGGCAACAAAAGACATGGGCATTTTTTTGATGTTACTGAAAATAATAACTTTTCTACATGATGATGTGATGCATCATTTTATTTATAAGCTTGTAATAGTCATTCAGCAACAGCACAAACAATCGTAATATCCTCAATGAAAGTATCCCGTTGAGTTTAATACCACTGTTGCTTTCCACCAACAACACGCCAGTAACGGCCGTACTTTTATTTATTTATTTTCTGCTTAAACACCGCTCTGCTAGTTTATATTGAACCATAATATGAATGCACGTAATAACGATGTTTCATTTTATATATAAATGAGCAACAAGAGAAGCAGCAGCAGAGAGACCTTTTTACGTTTTGTACATGTATAACTGACGACCGAGTGAATGACTGGGCACGGCAAGTGCAATATCCGGGAAATACATTGCTGAAATGAGCTTCATCAACAACAAAAAGTACAAGCGTACTTTTTATCGACACTGATTGTGTGAGTATGTGCAGTAGTAGTAAGTTTACGAGTGATGGTAATAATAATAATAAATGGGTAAATGTTTTCTGCTTGAGGCCCTCTCTTTCACGCTGTGTGTGTCAGTTGTGATATAGGATGTGTTGATGATGAGGACGATGATGATAGTTCATATATATGACTAGCCTGGATGGATGGATTATGTTTATAATCATAACAATATGGGAAGAGAGTGTTGCTTATGATGAAAATGATGAGCAGCAGCAGCAACATACTTTTAGCTTTTGCCTGTTAATGTGCTGTTTTTTAAGGAGACAAAATATATCAGAACTTTACAGCATTCGACAAACTCGAGGAGGGTTAACTCACTGTGTGGCTCACCCTTCTTGTTGTATGTACCATTAAAACGGAAGTGGTGATTGCCACAGTGCATTTTGTCATGTAATTTCTGAAAAATATACTGTCATCACTTAACAAACAAGTTAGACTTGAAATTCCTATTAGCTGTAAGTAAGTAACTGCTATAATATGGCTTATGGTAGTGTGCTATGAATGATGGTTTGTATGTAATAACGAATGTAAATACGAACGAACGATGCAATGCAAACGAATACATGAACTCGTCATATTTGACAGGAGGATAGAATATTTTTTTTTCAATTTTCTTATTGTAATATAAACACAATACCATTTACATGTTCATTACGTTGACATTTTTTGACTTTTCACATCCTACCACATATTACTACTGATGACGCTGAAACCGCAACCAAAAGAGAATGAATCCAAATCCGGGAAAAAATGGA
>JAHZMZ010004174.1:0-32832 GCA_027743805.1 Lepidocyrtoides sp. E14 | reverse complement strand
TGGTTCGTTAACAGGACTGAGTATGGAGTCTGCTGAAATTTAGGTATATACCAACTTTACCTAAATTAGTCATGGCATAACAAAGTTGCACGTTATATTTAATTTTAAAGTTTTGTGATCAATCACTGATTAAAAATGGAAATTTATCTACAGTCTCAAATAAATGGATACATGAAAAAGGCCAAGAATTTCGTTACAAGTGCGGATTACACAGAAACGAGTGATTTGGTGGATGGGAAATGGGAAGATGAAGATGGATACTGATTTCATATTTTTAAATGTCTGACTGATGATAGTTTTAATGATCAATATGATAATAATAATATATTCTATGTAATTTAAAGAACCCAACCATTTGTGCGTAACTTATTATTAAATAGCTTCCATGTACTTACACTGCAAATATACATATAAATACAATTACATAATGTACATACTTTATACCGAATCTATTCTCAATATATGTGAAATGACCCCATTGCTTTCTCTACATTTACCATACAATCACATTTGCTTATTACAACATCATATTTAAAAAATGTCAGTGATTAGTGTTTAACAATAAGTACAAATTCAATAACTCTCGAACATGAGTTTGCCGCGAAATTCCGTCACTGAATTTCGGTATCAGCCTGAGTGAGGGTTTGCATATTTGTTGCAAAACACGATGAATATACTTAATACTTCATAAAAATAGTTGACTGTAGAGTGCGCTTATCAGTATTATATACGTAAGGGTTACAAAACCTCCTCGGTTCTACACCATCAAAATAATAAGATGAGACGTACCTCTTTTCCACAAACCCGACCCGACTTTTTTCAGTAATACAATGTATAATTCGAGTCCATTGTGTGTCAGTGAAGCTGACACGCTCTAATCATTATAAATTGAGAAAGGATAAATAACGGCGCCATAACTTCTGAATATTCAAACTGTGCTGGCTCCGCGAGTTTCCAACAGAGAAGAAATTCAAACAGGAACACTAGTACAAGCTGGAGAAGACTCCATAGGGTTCTAAGCGTCGCTGGACGAACGCGTTTCGCAATATACATTCGAATAAAAACGGTAACTACAAAATAAGCGTTTAGCGCGTCACCAATAAAAAGGGGAGAAAACACAACCCACCAGGTCCACTCTACTACACCATCACATTTTAACGACAACAAAATAGTAAATACAGCGAGCGATGATAACCACACCCAAATCTCGTATGCCGTTACCCCCAGCCATTGGCCGAGCTCTTGGAGATTGAAAAACATTTTGTATACGAAAACAATACTTAATTGTTAGATTTTGTTATGAAATTCTATGGTATGTCAACGGATCGAAACACTTTAATGTCTACTGAAGATATGTTACGAGTTCGAACGGTGGGAGGCTGGTCCGGGTTTTCCAAATCAACTACGTCGTCTGCGGAGAAAAACATGAAGCATTTATGAACGTAAAGTCATTTATGAGAGATATACAATACCATGATATTAACTTTCTATCAAGACTCGACTTTCCTTACCAAACAATTGGATGGTCGATGTATTAACTGTGTAGTCCACCGTCTCACGGTAAAAAGTTTTCAACTCAAAAGCAATATTAATTGCTCGAGGAATCGCCTTTCCAAGTCCGTGTAGAAAAATTTCACTGTGTCCGTTTTCAAAGAGCTTCTTACACTTTGATAATTGAGCCTTCAATAACCAATAAGGAATTACATTATCTCTTGTTGTAATCATTTTTATAGTACCTTAAAGTAAGTAAAATATAAATATTAAATCTTCGTTACCTTAAAATGTGATTTCTCATTCACGAACACGTCGTTTGGTTTAATGTCAAAATCTTCCTTTGGAGGAGCTCTTTTTTTCACTTGCTTGTTCTTATTTTTCTTGAATTGAGTAGCTGAAGACGCCTCTTGTTGTTGAATTTCAACCGTCCCAGCTACTGGATGAGATTCTTCCCCAGCTGCTGATGTCGATTTTTTTATTTGACCCTGTTGTAATTCTTTGCCTGCTGCTCCTGATGCACCTCCTCTCCTCCGTTGTCGTCCCTCTCGGTAACTGCTATTACTAGATCGTCGCTCCTTGTTGTTCCTCGATTTTCCACTGCTGCTGGGACTGGCAGTTGCTGATACCGATGTTTCTGACGTATCTTCTCGTGACCCTTGTCTTTTGTGTGGTTGACGATTGCCAGTACTACCACTAGTGCCTCCCCCTCTTCCTCCACTACTGCTTCTTATAACACTGCTCTCAACAACAACAGGTTTCTCAGCAGTGGCATCAGTGAACTTGTCATCGGCCATAATATTTAAACTATTCGTCACTGCACGTCATGAATTTCTCCAGGTTCATTTTTTGACAAACTTTGAAACCTAGACTTGCGGGAGTGACAACAAAACAGCAGTTATTACAGACATACAATAAAATTGTAAATCAGCACAACAAGACGCAACTCCAAGTAATTTTCTTTTCAAAAATTTCCAGCTGCGGATTATACAACCTCAACATGAGATTCTCTTGCATTTGCTGCAAATACATTATTTTCTCAATCTCTTTTACACAAGTAGCTCATTTATGTCAATTTTTTACAGAGCTTCAAGCTTGCCAAACGAAGCACTTCTTTTTTGGGGCATAGAAAGACTGGAGATTTTTCTTCACCACTTTGTTCTCTCACACAACGAAAAACGCAACGGACTACTAGCAGCAACATTCATAAAGCTGACAAAAACGCATTCAGAACGCATAGTTTAGGGTCAAAAATGGTCATTCAGTGACCCTGGCCCAGGATTTATTTTTCCTTCGTTTTTAATTTATTAGACACATTATACCTACTTTCCAGAAACGCAATTAAAATGTTTTGAATTGCATTGTTTTTTACGATCTGTAAACGACTTTCAAGAAATAATGTTTTAACGGTTTACTCTGCGTTAATTACAAATATTAGTAGTCTGCAAGAGTGTAATAACAGCAAAAATCCACTTTACTTTTGACAATAAGTCAAAAAAATGTAAAAGGGTTAAGCACAAAAGAGGGAAAATGCATTGATAATTTGTGCAACGTTTCCGGTTTTAAATTATTGTTGGAATGAAGCCGTCAATTATTATTGCATCATAACAATACCATCGGATACACTTCTTTCCTTTGATACTGCATCATATTTTTATTATTCCTTCCGTTTCAATTCAAAAGTCATGTTTTATGCCGCCTATGAACATAAAAAATGCACTTTTTATACACGATTTAAACCTTTGATAACCACAACTAAACAAATTAAATTATCCAAATCCACCTTTTCAGGTTTTGTTGACTCACGATTTTCGCAGAATCAGCTTTATAAACGGTCAAGTAGTTTTTGGTCAATACAATAATTCGGCATTCAACAGGCATAATATAATAATTCTGCCCTACTTTTCCCATTTTTACTACGTCTTTTGTACATAAAGTCAGGCAAAGTATCAATATAATCGCACATTTGGTTAGGTACAAGTTTTTCATTATGGGAAGAAAATAGTAAAGCGATACGTCACGTTTTACCAAATGGTAGTAGTAATAATAATAAATATACTGGCAAACAAACCGATAATAAAAAGTGCATTTTTTTGTGTGAAATTAAAGATTTTAATTTGCAAAATCACCTCATATAACATCCCTAATAGTATATATCAGAATTTTACCTTATTACACGATTTACGATCCACGATAATTATATAATGAAATCTTAGTCACGATCAGAAAAAATAAGTACAATGGAAATGCACATATATATAGTGATTATCATTTTGCTCATATCAATTGAGATTTTGATAATGATAACAGGAAGTTAGCATTTTTGGTATAAGGTAATAATGGAACCAAAAATTGGGGGAAAAGCGAATTGAATGCGGATGAAATATATTATGATTCAAAAGCTATTATTTATTGATATTTCAGTTTCAGTTCACCCTAAAACATAGGTATATCTACTTCCTTATCATTCCATTGGTCCATTGCATTGTCGCGTATTTTTACTTCCCACATCATGTCAATGAAAGTTGTTAATATTTCCAAAATTAAACATGCGAAATGTATAAATAATGACCATTGTCCATGTTTTTTAAAATTATTATTAATTGTCGAAAGATTTCCAAATAAATTCGTCTATTAGAGTGTCATGAATTCATAAAGTTGTCCTCATAATTTAAATTACATCCCTCATAATGCTCACCATTCTGTCCAACATTTGACAATGCAACTAACAATTTAAATTACGTGACTTTAAAGATTGCATCATCATCATCTATCTCGCAATTATAATCATCACACAATAAATGTCTTAATTTCTTCCAACCATACGGTCCCTAAAAAGAGCAGCAAAACTTCCAAAACCTAGTTTAAAAAATCAGTGCACCAGAGCAGCAGCAATAGCAGCATATTATATTTCACTACTAGTTCAACAATCATAATCACTGTAATATTAACGTCCGTCATTCATCATTCAAAGTATGTAGTAGTAGTAGCAGTTTATAAAAACACATCTTGTTTCAGTCTGGCGCGTAGTTTTATAATTTTTTTGATTATGATTATCTTATTACAGACATATTATTTAAGTGGTTAAACATAAATGCAGTGCAGCAATAGCAGAAAAACAAGAGCACGGCAGTAGGTGTGAAATGATGAAAAAATAAAATTCATAAAAACTATGCTATCATCATCATCCCATTTAGCAACAACACTTTTTAAAATTATTATTTAAAGAATGTTACCTTATACTGCTACCTGTGTATTACTGTTTATTTTTGTATGTTGCAGGTACTCAAACAAGTACTTTGCACGATTTTCAAAACGCATTTTCAATTAATCTATTTTTCAATGCAGTTATTTTTTTGCTGAAATGTTTGGAGTATTTCCTCTTTGTTGCAAAAAAGTGCAGCAAAAGTAATTTACCTACGCACAATTTTAAATATTATTCAGGTCTAATACTCCACTTTATTATATTTTATCTTACCTGTTACCTGTTTGTGTAGCTGGTTGAGTGATGGAGGTAAAACGGTGTTCGTCAAAAAAATCCCCTTGCGTATTTACAACAGTTGAACCAATTCTAGTATCAAATATGCTCATTGGGTTTTTAAATTGAATAATGTAACTTAATTGAACCAACACTCCGTTTTGATTTGTATTAAAAGAAAATCGGAAAGTCAAGGGTCTCTCAATGACCTGAATCTGAGGGTTGCAGTCTTTGTAGAAACCTTCGACTGATAACCTCTGTCACCCTGACTGATAATGTTTAATATTTTAAAATACAAATCATTGTTTTTAATTGTGTCCTTTGCATTGTTCTAGCTCAATGTACATTAAACTTAGGTACTTTCTTGTCAACATATTATGTTTTTGGTTCCTTGTCTTGTGTCCCACTTTTCTCAAGAGTATATTTGGCAACCTTATTTGTAAATCATGGAGGATGATAGCTGCAATCCTTATTGCTAGTGGTTAGTAAAAACTAAATTTAAAATATATTAGCTGTTGATGCAATGATGCCATACTTACATCACCGTACTTTAGAGTTAAGCGAAATAGTGCTTCTTTTTACCGAACGTACACTTACCTAGTAAGATACCATTTTTTTACTGTTTTAACTGCTCCCCAACAACGAAACCAGAAGCGGAGTCCAATAATAATAGTATTAAATAAATCACAAAGTCAAACAGAAGCAACAATATTCCCCCAAGTTTTATGTCGTGCCAAGCAAAGCCAGCGTGCAAACGCAACATCCATAAAAGTGCGTTTTTGCGAAATTGGACCAAAAGTAGGTTTTCAGCGTTGACGCAAACTACAGTATTTTTTACTATCTACTTATCCTCTCTTAAATAATAATTTTAATTAAAGTCAGCTTTTTTATAAATAATAAGTCATAAATGACGATAAATAACAAAAACCTGGCAAAGGGGCTGCATCCGCCAGTTAAAAAAAACATTTGGTAAGAAAACGAATGAAAAATGTTATGCGTAAGGAAGCCCAAAAGCAGTTATAAACCCATTACATTTCTTCTCGCCTTCTTCTTATCTTTCTAGAAATAGAGTTGCATTGACAGTGCCAAAAAATCTGATGAACAATTGGCGATAAAAACGCAGTTTTTTGGTAAACATTCTTCCTGCATTTTTCAATAACTTAAAAAACAATTAACATTCTTCTCTGAATTTTGAGTTGATGTAATCAGCTTACTTATCACTTGTGGCTAGGTATTAGAATAATATTGTAGCAATGAAAATATTTTGCTGCTGGCTAACGCACATTGTAACACTTTTACGAGATGATGACAATGATGGCATAAAACTTGATAATTATTCTAATATAATGAACGACTCTGAGAAACAAACTCTGTTGCAACAAAGAGAAAAGTATGACCTCTGACATCCGGACTAAATTCTGTACCAAGAACCAAGCTAAAGCTTATACGCTGGTAGGTATTAAAATTTATTCGCACCTTGTTAGTTGGCGTCGCATGTGCAACAAAATGCAACGCAATGTCCAACAGCGAAATTCAGAAGAATTCACGTGTCATGCAGAGAAGGGCAGTGAGCAGAAAATTGAATTTTGTAAACTGATAATAAAATATGTAGCAATATAGTAGAAATATTATAAAAAATTACAGTGACAAGATGCCACGTGCAGGATGAGTGTAAATTATGATTATAATGAGTCGAGTATGACAGTAGATGATATGATTAGACAAAAACTTATGCGCTTATTTACGAATAAGTTAAGATGGTTGGGCCATACAGATTTTTTCAGTCTATGTAAAAAACAATTTGCATGTCCATGTGTCCGTCACGTTACAAAAAATTAAGACAATGGGATGTGGTAATGCGGATTTTTGTAGCAGCAAAGAAGGAAGGACCTTATGTCAAGGTGTTAAAAGATCATCATTGGCATAACAGTTGTTGGCACTCACCGATACGTCTAAAAGTAACGTCCATAAATTACGGCACGGTGCTCAACGGCTAAAACTGGGCGTAGGGTCAAAAATATTAATAAAAATCTGAAGGCATTGCATGCATATTAATTTATTTACTTTTTTAAGTACTTTTTTCCGATTACAACATTATTCCCAAGTCATAAATCAAACAAGTAAACAAAGGCACACTTTGCACCCAGGCCCCAATAACATTTCGTGATATTACCCAATAAGTAACTACCAAGGGACAATTCTCCCCATCCTCACTCCTCCTACAATTCTGCTATAGTCATCGGTTTTCCAAGGGTCTCGTTATCTCGTTATTTTTAGTGCTTATCATCTTGTAAAAAACATTGTGCTTTTTGAGAGCTCACGCAGCACAAAATACATACTATAGTTGACAGGATGCTAGAGGTGTTTAAAATAAGTGACTATGACGGGTGGTCCTTTTTTGACATCATGTTATCATGTTGCGTTATCATAATTAGAAGATAACAATTACGCATATGCACACTATCAGGATTTTGTGCAAGTTCAAAAGTCAACATCATCAGAAATATTGCAACACCTCTACCAATTCTAGTAAAAAATTCCCAAGCAAGCACATTTGCAGTTTTGTAGACGACAAGTTATCTAATGATTTCAAACAAGAAAAAACGGAATTAGTGCATATAATCATGACTAGTTAAAGAATGCAACTCATTAAAATGTTGCGTTCTTACGATAAGCATAATATTTGCATGCACAGAAGCTTTTTAAAAGTGCAGTTCAGCTCATGCCACGCACGCGGCAACGCCAAACTATTGTATCTACATACGTGCCTACTAACATAATTAGGTTCACATATAAATTTACACATTTTAACACTAGATTTTGTGCGTGTTTTAAAAATATTAAATTATGAAGAAAAAAGAAGTTTCTAGGCCCAAATTTATATCTATTAGACAAAGCAAAGGTATAAAGCAAGCCTGTACCGTTGCTGTTCTTGTTTGCTGTTACGAATCGTAGTAGTACATTCTATTTTTATAGCTAAAATGATTTTGATAACTACATTTAGCACTTTGTCAGCTCTAACTAGACAAAACTTCAACATCATATATTCATAAATAGAATTACCACTATTGGCCATAACTTTTATATGCATCAATATTTCGATTGATTTTTAGTCATCTTTAGGTAAAGTAAACGCCAAATACTGTTTTAGGTACAAATGATATTCACACAAGCATAAATATAATAATTTCAAAATCGTTAAGCAGCAAATTAATTGTATACCCAATTCAAATAATCAATGGGTTTTTACAAAATTTAAGTAGATTCCGCCTCCTCCCCTCTTTATTCTTCTAGCAAATTCCGTCATGTATGCACCTACATAATCCTTAATAAACTCAAAACTTCCCTAAACATCAATTAAAATTTCTTCTGCTCATAACCTATTCCAACATTGCATCTACCCAAGAGGTATTTCATACTTGATTTATTTAGAAAAAATTTCTCGTAACCATTTTTACAGCGGATGCTCGTAATTCGCAATATGTAATAATGTCTACAGTAGCAGACCGGTGAATTCTTTATTGTTAGTGGCTTTAATTTTTTTTGCGAACTCAATCACCCCAGAATAAATAAGTAGTACAACAACAGATATTAATTATTTTCAAGAATCACTTCCAGATTATCAGTGCGGAGCAGCAATATACGATACAACTGACTCATAATAACAAACCATTAAAATCACGTAGTTTTATATATAACTAACTACACAAGATATTTTGTTTACCTGATTGCTGATAAATTATGATTAGATTCTGTATATGATTTCTTTATAAATTTGTAAACAAAATGGTTTGTTTGTAATTACCAAAATATGCACCTGCATGTTCATAGATAACTACGCATTTGTGTACGTACATGCACAGGTAGCAGACAAAAAATCATATACAAAGCTTTTATTGTTTTATAGTTATTTTCTCGTTGACTGATTGGAGGAAGGGGAAGCACACGGAAACACTTTTGATTTTCAGTCGATGACGACCACGCCAACTCACTATCATTTTTATGACGATGAAGAAAAAATGATGATTGTTACTCACAACTGAAACATTTTTGGTGATCGATTAAATTTTGGTTGTTATCACTCATAAAGTATTTAGTATTTTTTTTATATCAAATCTACCAATCTTAATGGGAAGAGAATATTATGTCTATATATATATTTTTAATGATGAGCTTTTTTTGTTGGAAAAACAATTAAACTGGGGAAGATACTACCTAAACGTCAATTTTATGGTGTGTTGCTTTGCTGTGCTGTTGTTGCTGGCAAAAGATTCGCATTCTGGTATTTGGATAATGTGGTCTAACATTAAGGCAAAATAATCATAATTAAATCATGGCATTATCATCAGCATCGTCAACATTTCATGCTCTCCTGATTGTCCCAAATTGTTTAAAACGCGTTACATAATTAATTATTATCGTAATGATAATCACAGCCGGCGGCCACATTAATGGTGGTAGAACAGTAAATGTTTTGCTACTGTGTCACCGTAAAATCCAATTATCTTATGGACAAACACACAAAAAGAAGCAAATAATGCAATCTTCTCAGGCGAACCGGCAAACTTTTTTGCAATAAAGGCTAAGCTATAATGACAAACGACAGGTAGCAAATACCATAATACAATGCATGCACAATAAAGCCATTACAATATTAATACATAACTACTGGCCAGAGTACTTGCACTTTTAAGTGACTTTTACAACAATGCAATATAATGTTTGTCCAAGTAGTAGTAATAATGTGGCGACAAGAACGGAAGAGTGCATTTCACCTGCTGCGTTTGTGCCTGCTCATTAAACTTATTAAGGTTATTGCAAAAGTGCACTTTTTTGTGATTGTTACGTGAACTGCAAATAATTGGGGACAAAAGGGGACAAGCTTTATGTACCTACTCATAATTTGAGAATGTTCTTTTCCTGGGAAATACTAACAAACATTTAACATTTCATGTCATTTGATTTTAGGTAAATAAATAATGCATTATATCGTTGGCTTCCTATAATTCAATCACTTACACGTGTGCGTAACAATAAAGCTCGGCACACGCAAAATGAAAAAAAATAATGAAAACAATATTACTAATACCAAGTGTCAAGTCCCACTCCCACGCAAAAAAATAGATGGTTCTTATTACACAGATAAATGGCAAAATTTGCTGAGAAAGTTGACAACAATGACGTCAAATTGTTACTTTAATGATGATGATGATGACAACGACGACAATATGGCAAAACAAAAGAAAAGAAGTTACAACTGCAAAAGCTGAAATAGTTCGTAGTGAAAGAGCAAACAAAATTAATGTAATAATAGTAATACATTAACCATAATCATGCCAAGTGTACATATTAAAGTCACCTCAATATTCCATACGATTACTACTCCTCCAAAAAAAAACATCTCTCTTGTTAACTTGACGCAATAACCGGTGTGTGTTAGGTAGTGGAAGTCAATTCAACTCTATTATTATTATTTTACGCTATTTATGTTACTTTGTTGATTTTTTTTTGCGCAAACAACACAGTAAATTATGTAGTTTAGACACAAAAAAGTGAGGATGATGATTTAAATATGTAGCGTTACCGGTAATTTATTTATTTTTTTTTTAAAAAAACGTAAGTAAATCAAAATACTTTGAATTGGTACATAACAATAATATGGTTTGCTTATTTATTTAGGTAGTTGCCCATGTGTAGGTGTAGACGTAGGCATACACACGTGCTTTAAAGCAAAAAAAGGTTCTCAGCATGACTGCCAAACCAAAAAGCAATTATATAAAGTCAGTATTAGCTATATAACGTTTGCAGTAGTTTAGTTTAAATAAGTGTATTGTGCAGAAGTGGTGGTGGTGGTGTTGCATTATATAACTATAACTATTTATGTGATTACCATTCATCATTTTATTCTTACATAGAGCATTCATTATTATTATGCAGTTTGCTAAATGTATTTTGCAAAAAAAAAGTTCCCAAAAAGTATATACCTCTCTTATTGTACCTTACCTTGCAGCACCCTAAAAAGCCAAAAGGTGCCTAATAATAATTCTTTTCGTGATTTAACCATAGTTTAGTTGTGGAGTCTTTGAAAAAAAGTAAATGAGCCCAAGTGGAAAGTATATAAAGTAGTTGAGCTGCCCTCGTTCTACATGTCATTTGCAGTTTGACCACAATACCGAGTGGAGGAGCACAAGAAGACCCTTGTGTAGTCTGTGGACTTGTAAAATTTTTGGAATGCCCAGTTGGGCTTGAATATTTAATAACGGTGAATATCTCTTTTTTTCTAAAGTGGTGCTAAAAGGTGTAAATCGGTGGTAGGCCGGAAACAAAAAAATAACTTTTCTGAGCAGTGCTCTCGTGATAAATATATTCCGTGTAGGCTGGACAAAAAAGGCCAAAGCACACTGTTGTGTTCCAAAATGAAGTTTCTCGCGGTCACTTTGTGGGTAAGTGATTTTGTCATTCTGGTTTAATAGCTTATTACTGATTAAAATACTGTAAGCTTATAGCTGCTAAATTGTAGTAAAATTATCCTAAGGAAATATGCAAATTAGTAGCTCGCTAAATGACATTTTAGCATGAAAGATGCCTATTTAGCCAGCATCATTTTCTCGCAAAATAAAACTGCTTATTAAATATTTGTGAGGAAAGCATCAGTAGAGCATTTTCGTTGAGAAAATTGCTAGTTTCATGTAGATGAGTATTTTTGCCTTGTGCCATTTCAGTAAAATTGCTAGGAATTTTTTTAGATAATCGCCTTTTTCTACTTTTACAAAAATATACATTTTTAGTAGTAGTAGTGAAATTTAATAAATTAAGTACTAAAACATTTAGTTAATGAAAAAACATAAGTAGCTAAACTATTATCTTCCTTCCTTCTCCTCCTCTCTTAAAGTTGTAACAAAATTGTTCAATATATTCATGAAAAATGCCAGATAAACACGCAAACGGCAAACACAGACTATTCAACATGATACAAGAAAAAGTAAGTCATTTTTAGCAATGCAGTAGTACACAAGATAATAAGCTCAGTTTTTTTTATTTATTCAAATAAAATTGCATTTTGAAGAAAAATAAGATTGTAAATTTAATTGTTCTACTTTGTTTGAGCTTGCCACGAAATGAATGAATTTTTTTTTGCTGTTGCTCCTGCTGCTGCTAAAATGTGAGTTTTTGCAGACTTCCGTTGTTTCCTTCCGTTTTTATGCATAAGAGCATGATTGTATTGATCAAGATTCATGATATGAAACATGCATTCGTTTTTTTTCTAAGCCATTTAAACCCATTTTATTTACTTATTTATTCGTTTCTTGTTTAAATGTGTTTGGTAGCATGTTACGCTTGAGAAGTTGAGCGTTTATTGTTGAGCATTGGTTGTTGTAATACAAGGAAAAAATTGAGCTGTCAGAAGTAAATTTTTTTTTGCAGTAGTAAAGTTGAATGCTGAGTGAGAATATAGATTAAAATTTTGAAAAGTCAACGAGGCACGGCCTTTAATAATCCTACAACTTTTATTACCTATATTGACGACCAGTGGTGGTGGTACTTACATGATGTTAAAATTTTACATGTCCGTTAGAGGCAGGTGTACTCATCTTAACGTGGTTCGATGACTTTTTACAAAATGGATTATAAAAGAGCCATTAGTGTAAATTAAGTGATTGTTAATTGCTGATAAGGAAGTATAAGATGATTTGCGTGAAATTTTATAGAGTGTTTATAGTTGTTGCCATTTACCCATGTAATTATTATTATGGTCATTTTAATGATATCAGTTTTCACATGGTGGTCATTACGATCAAATTTATAAAATAAACTATAGTGGTAGCGGTGGGGTAGGTATTTTGCATGAGTGGGTTTAAATTAATATGTAGGTACTTGATGAAATAGTGAAATAAACTCATAAAAGGGGCACGCTTGAGTGATCAAATTTATTGGCAACGGTCATGACTTTCTTTGATTGATTTTGTTCCAATGAACAAAGTCAACATTAGCATAGGTATAAAATTGACACGAGTTGGATAGAGTTGCCATTGACCATTGCTATTAGTGCGATTGAGGGCTGAGATTGTAGATTTGAAGCAGTGATTTGAAACAACAGCACACGCGCCATTAATGTTACCTAAATAGTTGAATAGGTAAAATATGTATCACAATTTTTTTTTCGTTAGGCCCTTGTAGCAGCAGTAGCAGCTGCAAAAGCCGAACAAGATGAACCTGTTGTGGCAGTAGTTAGTCCAGGCCCAGTTGCTGAGGAACTACTTGCCGCTGAATCCGGAACAGAGCCAATTGTCGTTGTCGCTGCTCCCACCGACCTCGTCCTCAAAAATGTTTCCGCACCTGGAAAGGAAACGAACAGTACTTCAACTGGCAGTGACGATCAAGCCACAGCTGCAGGGGGTCACTTTGGAGGTCCCGAGTATGGTTTAGGGGGTGGACATGGGCATGGAGGAGGAGGCTGGGGATGGGGTGGTGCTGGATGGGGATGGCCAAAGGTTGTAAACTACCCTCCAATCCATGCTCATTTCAAGGGTCATGTGAGTGCCTCCCACGGGCCAAAATTTGTCAAGGACTACCACTACCATAAACATGGTGTTTTGAAGCATCCTCATTACGAGCAGGTAATAACCAATACGGAAAGATGACATGACATTATTCCATTTTATTAGGGGCTAATAATACGAGAAAATTTGTAAAATTTTAGGTCATTCACAATCACCACAAGCATCAACATCTTCTTCATCAACATCATGAACAACAACAAGTTCTCCACCGTCATCACTACCATCAACATCTCCTCGTAAGTGATATCTTTTTACCCCATCATACTAAAACCTTAATTGTTTTCAACAGATTTACCAAATGTTCCATCTTTTTTACAGCATCAACATCACCTCCACCGCGAGCACCTTCACAATCATCATCTCCACAAACACCATCTTCACCAGGCCCACGTTCACAAGCTCCACATTCACCAACCAGTCTACCACAAGAACGTAAGTCGAAAAAAAATCTACAAATCTAACTATCAGTGTTTTCCATCAAATTTAACATGCCTTGTGACATCCTTTATCATTAATCACTTTTCACAGGTCAAGTCCACCCATTCCGTTTCAGAAGGTCACAAGCACAAATTCCAAGCTCAAGAATATCACAAGCACACACATCCCCAAAAGTTCGAGTACCAAAAGTGGGCTCCTCCAATTTACGCCAAGGGATGGGGCGAAGGATACTAAATGTATCATCATCAACTACATTCACTACTACAAACACCACCTTACTAATTCTTTTCATAGCAATTATGCACAAAAACCATTACAACAACAACAAGCAAGCGTTAAGCTAATTAAGCAGCGACAACACTCCCAAATGCTTAACATTTATATAAAGAACGTATTAACCATCACAATTTTATTATTTCTATCTGCTTCATTACCTTGTTCGTCAACCAAGTTGTATTAAGCTTAACTGACGCTAGTCACGAGATTTAAAAAAAAGGATCGGAATTTTTTTTCTTGAAAAACAAAACAAGCAACATCAGCTTGAAACTAATCTATTCCGAACTATATGCAAATTTAATTTTAGTTGAAAATTTAACAATTTTTGACATGTGACATATAACAATAATAATTTACATTATTATTGCCTTTCAGTACTTTCCTTTTTAAATGGTTCTTCTTACTTCCTATGACCTAGTATTATTACCTTCTTAATATTTCTCATTCCTGTTACTATTTTCTCTTCAACTTTTATGATCTTTCATAGTATATACATAGGTAAGTGTACTTACTTATTTACAATGATACTGAGAGTGACCCCCTGCTGTGTGTGGGAGTCATTTTCGCTTTATAATAAACATATTTTTTGTGAAAATGTTACATTCGTTTTTGGAGATGATGGGTAGGATCTGACCAAGTTTCTGACGGTACTTGTGTCACTGATCTGTATGGTAGGTGTGCTGAAGAAAGAGGAAAACGAAATAAAGCGTTTTATACTTTTTTAGAAAAAAAACAGACCCAGTTTTTTACTTTTTTGTTGTGTTTTATACGTCAAGGCATTGCATTGGATGCTATCGTTGCATTGCATGTTTATCCAAGAGTATGAATCCACAAGGGAAAATGGCAAATAGTGCAGTACAAAACATTAAAAGCTTATCTGCCTGAAGAAGTCAACAATTTACTTGTGACTAAGCCAGCAAGGGAGCCACATTACTGCAATGTTAACACTTTTACATCACGACATATGAATCTACATCTGAAAGTTCAATATCAGACATAACCGACCGAGTTGCAGAGATGGAAATATTGAAAAAATTTGCATCAGGTACCGACAACACTCGGAAGCTCAATACTTCCGGTGACCAAGTTTGCAATGGAGGTATTGGTGACTCCACTTCCACACGGTCTCTACTTGAGTGCTTACCAAAAAAACTGATATGGAGCACAAGATGAGAACAGAGCAACTCTGTCATCATCATTCAAGCTATCATGATAATGATGTCAACCGTTTACGTGGTGCTGAAAAATCCGTAAGCAAAGAGGAATTTGGTTGGTGAAATTATGACCTTAATTTTGGATCCAGGTTCACCGGCTCATTTTAATATTCGGAAAGATGCCAACTATGACCTTCACTTGGTAGGTGACTTTAATTCGGACTATGAGGGAAGATTAAAGTCATTCCAGAAACGGGAAACAGCGCCAATTTCATTGGATCTAAGTTAGAAAATGGTTTAAAGGGTGAACTAAATAGACAAGGAGCATTCATCTTGTGGAAATAGTAAAGCAGTAGTGGATAATTCTACTTATGGCAATTCCTCTGCCAAACTAATATCACCTGAAGAGGATGATGATTTTTGGTGATAATAGGGATTCTGGCTCGATATCTGATCCTGAAATGATTGAGTATATAATCAGTCAAAAGAAAACGGGAAAGGAAGGATTTTGCATCACTGGAGAAACATTGCTTTATGATGACGAGTTTGAGATATTTCATAATTTGCATCGGAACTCACATAGCGTCACAAATAACGGAAGGATTTCTGATAGTACGTGGACTGACAACGCGAATATTTTCTACCCCGAAATGAGTAAAGTAGAAAAACCGAGTAAGCATACTTACTATGATGACGATAAGTCATAAGTGTGGCAATATGACATTCACTCATTAACTAAGAGTCACTTAGTCAAACAAAAACTCATTAATAATTAGCACCTGCATTTTTCAAAGTGTTGAAAGCCGTAATATCAAAGGGTGGAGTTTCTGAAATTCCCTCAGGAAGCAAGAGCTCTCTAACATTGACAGCTAAAGTTCTTTCGATAAACATTTTATTTCACCTTATTTTTAAACATTGACTTTGTACCATTTGAAAATTTTCTGACCATTTCATTCACCTATTCAATTGATAGTACGTAACATACTGAACCCACCTTCAACATAGATGCTAAGCTGTTTGTTGGTTTTCGTGGGGAAAGAAGAGACAAAAAATAATTAAAAATACAGATAAATTGTTTAAGCAAATGCACATTTTTTGTCTCAATTGGGCAGAGTCTGTTCATGTTTAATAAATTTAATGCATGCCAACACCGCTTCCACGAGTACATACCAACATACCAGACTATTGGCTACTTAAGGACCTTTCGGGAGACATAATGTAAATCACAGGAGACTCGAAGCCGAATGATTCATGACTGTTTTGATTTTTTACAACGAGTCGAAATAAAATGAAAAAGGATTTTCCTATCCGTCAAAAAGGTCTCTCTCTCTCTCTACTCTTCCCTAAAAATAAAATTTCATTCATTCAGCAAGTCATTTTTTCTGTAAAAGCAGTCTTCCCAAGGAATGGAGACATCATTTAGAATTTTATTCCTTTAACAGAACTAAAAGAAACTGAAACAGAAGACACAGCTAATTACATTATTTTTACTAAATTATGAGAACCTTTTTCATATTCATTTTCACACTCACTAAAAAGGTAAAACAGAAAAAGGGCAGGGAACTTTTTCTTTCGTCTTCATTGAGAAAATCAGTGTTTCTTAAGAGTAATACTAATAATACTTATATCCACCTACATGCACAACTAATCCAAATATTGGAAAGAAATTATTATGTCACTGTCTGTCCGGCTTTTTACTATGAATATCATACTTTGCATTTGCATACACCACCACAGCAGTGCAGTGGCGGTTACTAAAGTGGTCAAAAAAGGGTAACTCATTTATCGTCTCTCTCTCTCTCTCCATTTCTTTGACTTTACGTTTACTTACTTTATGAATGACGCATGGGCTATTCCCAAAATGCGTAGGAGGATGCATTAGAAAAATCAGAGACATGGCAAAATGAAATGCAATATAAAAAACCAAAAAAGCAATAATATTTCTGTAAAACAAAAAGCATAGTGTTTATGGCTTTTCTTTTCATTTTCTTCATTCTCCAACAGCGTCACTTTGAACCAATTCATTTCACACATAAATATTCATTTTTCCGTTCCGTACCTTTTCCTTGCTGTGTTGTCATCCTAATATTCCTAATCTTATTCTTCATCTTCCCTCCTGCCCCAAAGTTGTGTGTGCACGCATGTCGTGTCGTCGTATGCATATTACATGTAAGTACAACTATATGTAACCCCCAAAAAAAATCTGAAACCGAAACATTGGTTTTCGAACATTTTTCATAGACCTTCCTTCTTTTTTCACTCTATCTTTTACGCTGCTTCAGTTCAGTAGTCAGTTTCACAGGAGACTTCTTGGAAATCGGATCAACTCTGTGAGTTTGTTCTTTACAAAACTTTTGAGCATGAGCGTAGCACTCATCATCTCTGTTTCGTTCGAAAGTATGCTGCCAAACTGAGTTACGCTTATTGTGCATTTTTTCGCAATCACAAATTCCTTGTTTTAAAAACGTTGTTGTGTTGTTGTGGTATGCACGTAAATACATTTATTTATTCTTGTGATTTTTTTCCAACTGTCACACCACAGCTCTTCAACCTGTCATCAGCACTTTTCCCAGGAATTTCATTGAAAAATAAATCTTTCTTCAGCTGCCTGCCGCTTACCACTGATTTCTTTTTTAATTCATACAACTGTTCTAGAACAAAAGGGAAAAAAAGACAGCAAGTTAAAGTGAGACAAAGGAAGCAAGAGGGAAAATAATTGCAAACAAATCAACATATTTCTTTGATTTTTTTAAAATAGAAAGACAAGCGACAGTGTTAATTATTCTTGTCACCTTTTCAGAAATCTTAATTAAACCGGAAAAGATCTGACATAGGTAATAACATTTACTGAAAATTCAATGCTCATCTTGTCCTTCCTATTTTCAGTGATAGCGTTGCTCATTAAATCGAATGGAACATTGAAAAAAACAGTGAACGACATATATACACTATTAGAGAGAAAGAGAGAGTTTTGGACGATTATTAGAACTGGAACTCATGTTCGGAAAAGTGTGTACATGAAAATTTGAAAAGAGACAGTGACAAATTTGTGTGTAAGCCCACTCTGAAATGAGACGTGCGTTTTTCCTTTTGCTTCTTCCGTGATGGTAATAACTAATAATAACGCAAAAATAAGTTGTTGTAGTGGTAGTAGTCGCAATACCACTAGTGTCTCTATTTCTCTTCATCATCAACACCAACTGTCTCATTCAATTCTTCATCTTTTTTTACACTTGTGGAGAATAACGACAAAGTTTTTATGCGTTAAGTTGAGTGTGTGTGTATCTATGTATGTCTGGTGTGTAAACAAAATTTCCACAGTTTTGAAATCCACATCAACTCCATGTACTTTTCAGTGTGTTGATCCAATAAATTTGTGTCAATTAGCATAAAATGCAGGCGTTAAGCCACACAGCTGAGCCGAGTACTATTATTACAGGCTCTCTGCATTTTTTAAAAACACAAACTGATTTTGTGAATGGCAGCAGCAGGTGGTCCCTTTTTTGGTTTTGCATCATTTCATCATCTATATATCTCCAATCGCCATTTTGAATCAAACTTGATTTTCTCAAGTACGCCAAAACTTGGAAAACCAAAGCCACTTTTACTGCGACAATTTTTTCCCTCTCAAGAAAGTGGAAATTTGATACAGTAAACTTTGTTCTCATCATTATTCATGATCATTCCCTTTTTTTATTTCCAACTTCCGTTGTCTATTCTCTGTGACTCATCATCATCATCATCACCATCATCAAGTTAATCAAGTCAAAAGTCAACTCGTCTCATTAGTCCGAGAAAGGAGGCAACAAAAAATACTTTTTCTCAAGCTTGTTTGTTCCCGTGTTTTTTTTAGAGTACTCACAAAATCTAAAAGACGCAACAGCATCATCAACAACAACTGTAAATGATACCCTTTCTTTTTTGCTTCATCCGATTTTTTCTCGGATCTTTGTAATCGTCATCTCTCTGGGAAAAGAAGATCTCTTTAAGGTACATCCTTACAATAACTCTTCTTTCTTATCTCCACTCTGTTGAATAAGATGTTTAATGATATCGATACAGTCGACTAGTCATGTCTTCTTTTTTTCCTTCTTGTCATCTGCTCCCTTCTCTCATTTTTTCCATCTCATCTCTCATCTTTCTACTATTAGCCATGTATTACGAAACAACCAAACAAGAAAGAACGAAGCAAACCTATCTTTTAAAATCTACGTATTAAGTTTTATGCATAAAAAGTTTTCTTATGCTAACATTTGAGAGATTTCCTTTTTCACTCTGCTTGCTTGACCAGCCTCTGGTCATAAATCAGTGGAGAAAACGAGCTAAAATATCTATCATAACATCATGTTCTACACATTCAAACTCACTTCTACTTCCACTTCTTTATACCTTCATTACTATCATCATAATAATAATATCACCTCTCTCCACACTCATGTTCCATCATCTATATCTTCCAATATTCTCCCATTGCTTATTTTTTTCGTTAAAAGTCACCAAAAGTGTATATAAATCATCATTTCGCTCAAAAAATATTATTTTATGCAGCTGCCTCCTAATTTTTTCCCTTCTTCTTTTTTTCTCTAATTCTGGCTTGGCTTGGCCACTCAAAACAAATCAAAACAGCACGACATCAGATTTAAAATGAAATGCACAACTGACGAAAAATTTTCTTATGCATTTTTTCGTATTTAGGTAAAAAGAAGGATTACAAGGATTGTAACAGCAGAATAAAGGGACTTATTTTTTGGGGGGAGAAAGGACCCAAAGCTGAATGAATACTTTTGTTTCTTGAATGACTCACGTACTTGTCAACACTCCCATGGACAAAATCAAAACAAAGCTTAAAAGTCTGAGAAAGGGTGTTATGATGATATGCTGAGAACTGACCAAAATCTCAGGCTGCCCCAATCCATTCATTGCTTAATATATATACAGAAGCAGAAAAAAAGCGAATGGGCAAGGGAACAATAAAGAGTCCTTTGAGTTTTTAATGTGTCTCTGGTGCCGACAGACAGATTGATAAAAGCGTGACCAGTGACCATCTCTACCGGAAGCAGATGAATCTGCTGACTTACTTACTCCAGTAATCTGACATTTTTTTTGTCTTTATTTTTAGTCAACTAATTTAATTACCTTTTAAAAGCACACTGAAAAAAAAGTTCAAGAAAAATGAGTGTTATTGGTTATACAAGTAGTGGTGGTGGTGGAGTGAGCACTCAGGGAATAACCATATCCTCGTCGTCGCCCATAATTTCAATGGGAATGCAGCAGCATCAAACTCATCTTCACCATCCTCATCATCATCATCATCATCAACATATTCAATACACATCCCTCTCCTCACCGACAACGACAACAACGATCCCCTTGTTGAAACAGTCACCCTCTTCACTCGTCAGCTCCACTATAATGAACAATGGAAACAGTGTTAGTAGCAGCAGCAACGGTAACAACAATAACAACACTATTACTTTCATAAAAACTGAGCAAGTTCCCATGCTAGTAAGACACAGTCCAGTTTCCACACCTTCCCCATCAGGATCTTCGTCTGTTTCGGTGGCAAGTCAATCACAATACTATGATTACTACACGAACCCGCAAGCACCTCACCATTATCAACATCAACCTCAGCAGCAGCATGTTATTCAGCATCATCAGGTGGGTGGGGCAATTTATTCCAATCACTTTCATTCAGACTCTCATCCCCTTCACCATCCGTCTCAACAGCACCATTCTCTGTTGAGTCAACAGTCACAGCAGCAGCAGCAACAACAACAACAAGTGCTGTCCTCTTCTTCCTCTTGTGATGATGCATCCTCTCAGCAGTCTGGAGTATCATCTACTACAAGTATGGGAATTGTATTGGATTCTGGAGGTGGCACAGGTGTTGGTGGAGGAAACTCTGCTGGAAATAGTAACGTGGATGATGAGAGAGATGATGAGCTTCTACTTTTAGATGAAGACGATGACGATGAGGAAGAGGAGGATAGGGATGATGATGAGCTTGAAAATGAGTTAATGATGGGGCAATTTGAGAACAGTGAGAATAATAATAATAATAATAATAGTCAGAATATCACGCGTCAAGGAGAAGTTTCCAAGAAAGGAGGTGGCAGACGAAGACAAAAGAAAAATACTACCAAGGATATCGGCTCCACGTCGACCGGAAGGAAAGGCAGGAAAAGGAAAAATAATGGAGGGGAGGATGGCGAGCTGGGGGATGGGAAAAGAAGCAGAAGTAGTGGTGGAAAATTGAGGAGGAAGCATGCTCAAAGTTACGAAGACCTACAGCATCAGGTTAGTATGCGGAAATATATATATGCATATTTTTTTGAAAAATTGCAGTAATTTGATTTATACCAGTCATTCACAATTTTTATTGAAATTTATTTTTCAGAGGGTTATGGCAAATGTAAGGGAGCGGCAGAGAACGCAATCACTGAACGAGGCGTTCTCCTCCCTCCGCAAAATTATTCCCACCCTGCCATCCGACAAACTGTCCAAAATCCAAACGCTCAAGCTGGCTAGTCGCTACATTGACTTTTTATATCAGGTACTCATTTATTTTTGAACATTTTTTAAAAACTTTTAATGATGAACCATCATTAAACCACGAAAAAAGGTTATACTCAGTTATAAAAATGAAATGCATCTTTCTTACTACTGGTGCCATACTGTTAGTACTGCTTGTGAAGATAAAGACGAGAAATTTTGTAGGGAAAAGGGAGCACAGCAGTAAAGAAATTTATTTTCTCTATTTGCAAGATTCATGTTCCGTGACAGGATAAACAGACTTTGGGCGGGTTGAGTGTGCATACCAGGAAATCACTATTTTGCCATTACATCAGTTATACGGCTTTTGCAAATGCAGTTAAGTTATAACCGACATCATCATCATCATCACTATCATCAGCATAATAAGAGAATGGAATGGGAAAAAGTCAAAAGTGGACTTGTTAATGTTAATGGCATTTTTCCACTGAAATTGCTCCCATAATTTTTCCTCAGAGTTTTTTTATTATCTTACCCTCTCTTTTTTTAACGGAGATTATAAGTACCACTACCACCACCACCACCACCAGCATTCGAAAGAAACTGCAATAATAATACTAAAACAAATTAGTATGCCGTTTCTCGCTATCCATTCAACAAAATGTTTTTTTTACCTTACTTCTTTCTCCTATACACACGCTGCATAATATTACTATAAAAGAAAAATACTTTGCACTTGGTAGTTAAATATTTAGTAAGAATGTCGCCGCTGCTGCTGCCACACGTGTGTATTTATTACACAAGGAAAATTTATGGACTAATTAAAATTCTAATCTGAAATGAATCTTCTTTTAATTTCCCTACTTCTTCTAGCAAAAGCTACTTTTTCATCCTCTCCATCATACTTTATTTCATTTATTTATTTTTATGGGCGTTTCTTTAGACGCAGCTGCATCTATGTATGTGGTTGTGGTGTTATATGGTGGTCGCATATTATTATATATTTTTTTGAAACGAAACCACTAAAAGTCATCATCATTATTATCAACAACCGAGAAAATGCATGCCAGTAGTAGTATAGTGCATTACCTTTCATTGAAATCACATCAAAATCAAATCATTTCATCAGAAAATTCCTCCGTTCATTTTCTTAAACAACATGTACGCGTACTAAATTTTCCTGTTTATGTTATGCGTGTGAGTGTGTGTGTTCGTTTAAGTGATTGTCAAGAAGGAATTTTCAATTTTTGTTTTTACCCACTACCACCATCATCGTATTTGCTAGCTAGTACAGCATGGCATGTAATGTGTTTTCAATTATTGAGGAATTAAATCTGTAAATCTCATCATCAGACAGAAAATCTCATTCGTTTTGTAAATAATGCATTTATTTATTTTCTTGTTTTATCCTCATTCATCAGGTTCTTCAATGCGATGAGCAGGTTCCGGATGGCAAGCTTAGCAGCTCTTCTTACATGGCCCATGAGAGGTTCAGCTATGCCTTTAGTGTTTGGAGGATGGAAGGGGCTTGGAAAATATGAGAAAGCACAACATGGGAAAATGAATGCAAGTTAAATATTCTATTTACAATTTACGTTTTTATCGTGAGCTTTTCTGTATTCTGTATAATATGTCTATTAATATAGTATTAGAAAAACGATATTTTCACTGGTTTTATACTACTTGATTGATATTAATTAATACATTTTAGATTTTGGTACAGATAACCAATTAGAGAATAAAAGGAAGTCCATTATACTTTTTAGCTTTTAGAATTTTACCATTACGCTTATAGTTGAATATACTGAGAGTTTATCGAGAAAAAAATACTTTTGTCATTTTGAAAGTGTAGCTTTTCATCAATAGCTAGGATATGGGACAGTGTAGTTAATTTGTACAGACTAACCGAATTGGACTACAAACCTAATATACTGTATAAGCATAACTGATAAAATTATTTTACTTGTACAAGTGTGTCCATCACAAAAAATTTATAAATCTGTAATAATAAACTAAAGTGGTACATATATGCCGCGTCATATTTTACTAAAAATACACATGTCCTAAGTGTGTTTATCACAGTCATATTCAGTCATATTTCATAAAACACAATGATGAATTTCTCTATGAGCTGTTCATTATCTTTCTGTCCGGAACTCAGGATGGATAGACGTTAACGAATCAGGATTTTTGTATACATACCTAAATATCATCATTGTCACTCTTTGTATGCAGCTAGTAGACACTTAACTCGTGAATATACCTACATTGGTTTTTTCATGTAGAGTGATTCCTCTGCTCATTTGACATTGTCAAAGCATATTCTTTCGTATGTGTACCAGCAAAGCAGAACAGCAATTAGTTATTGTCATGCTGTCACTTTCTTTGCATCTTTGCTCTCAGATATTATTATTTTTTTGTCTCTGTACGAAATACAAGTCAGCTCTTGACAGGAGAGAAGAGTAAAAAAAGTTAAAAGTAAAAAGCAACGTAATTTTTTGAAATTTAACTGAAGCCCAATGGAAGATTCCTTGTGAAAGGGAAGGGTTTCAAAAAGGCTTCTTTATGCCCAAGCGTTGTAGGGGACTTTTACCAATCATTTACGAACTGATTATTTCTAGCTGTATAATTGCAGTTTTTTATGAAAAATTTGAAAACTTCCTTAAATATTTTCCTTTTCCTGGATATTAAGAGGCGTTTTTGAGTGTCTAAATGAAGCCAAAATATTTTTGAGTTTTGTCTTTGCTCGTCCTTCCAAAAAAAGCGAGCAGCTGAAAGGAAGCACGCTGTTCGTACTGTGCATCTTTATCTTTTTCCGTTTTATGCTACTTTTCTGGATTCAAAATTCCACAGGGAAATTATCTGTTCCCGGTGCAGCGTATTTACTACCACTTATTTTAGAAAATTAGAGACGATTCTTAAAGTTCTAAATTGTAAACCAAGACCATTCCCAACCCAAAACGCATTAAACCTTAATGAGACAATGCACTGCGACTCTCTTTCTTAACATATTATGAGTCATATGAGAAGAGAATGACAAAAAAATAAGCTCAATATTTCACTTTCAAAACTTTAATTTAATTAGAATACTTATATGAATCAAGGAGGAATATGAGCTTCTATTTTTTGACTAGACTGCAACGTGGAAAATTTTGAAAGGCCCTTCTTCACTATTTCAAATTTAGTATTTTTTGTCTCCAATTTAAATATTATTATGCTTTTCAATATGTACTGAAAATGTTATTTTGACAATTGTACGTATGGACAGCTCCCAACAGGAATATTCTAGTGATCATGTTCTTAAAACCATATAAATTTTTATGACTGCTCGCAATAATAATATTTGGAGTGCGTGTGTATGAAATGTAAATTTTTACGATGTTCTCTCTCCTGCTGCGGTTGTGTTGTTTAGAAGTGACTTGACTTGACTCTTGACCTCATTAGAACAACGAAGGAGCTCATTAAATTTTACTCTGTGGAGCGGAACCAAGTAAGTCACAAGTGTCAGGTTTCACTTTTGATTCTTCTTTTTTCACTTTCATCTTTTTCCCTACCCCATCACCACCACCACTGCATCCTCCTTTTTACTACAGAGAAGAACCGATGCAAAACAAAATGAAAATATCCCTGTCTACGACGATTCTCGCACTTTGGTTTTTCTTCACCAAAAAAAATATCTACCAAAGTATATCATCATGGACATCACTAGATGAGAGGCAGAAAAAAATGGTATCTGCGTGCACTTAAAAGCATGTCAAGTTTAGAAGGAGGGTCCTACCTCCTCAGATACATACTGAGATTGGAGCGGAACAGTGTAACAGCGTAGTGTCACAAAATATAACTGATATTCACTCCAGGTTCATGAATTTATTTAGAGGAAATGGAACATGTTTCATGAAAATTTCGGCATGCAAACGACCATTTTAGATTAATGCTAGGATCCTCCGAATAAATAATTTTGAATTCTGATGTCTACGGAAGCAAAAATGTACTATTTTAGCGATACAAGATTAATCTAAACGCACAAAGCACAGTCCATATATTTGATGGAGAACATTGAAATGGACAACGGGGGACCTGAGAGTGAAGTGAAGCCTATCAATCATTGACTTACAGTGATTCCCGAACGGTTCCTGACGAACCCATTTTCAAATTACATAAGATTATTATGTATTTTATATGCCATTAATTGTGTACTTTTACTTATGCTAGGGAAATGCATATTCATGATTTTTTTTGGCTTGTTCTGTGTAACGGCTGTAATAACGCTGCAATTTTTGAAAGAAATGCTAACTAATAGCCTTCAGTGACAAGGAGCATGTCACCTTTCATGTGGTTTGTCACCTCATAAATATGCTTACCTAGTGTATGTTATAACATACTAAACTCGTATCGTCAGTTTTAAAAAAAGTTGCAAATTCAGTATTTTGATAGCTTATCGACAACAATCACAATTGAATGACATTTCCGTTTGTTCTTTTAGGTAAAATAAGCTATCTTTAGTAATGTGGGAATCCATAATCATTTTTTTAATATGCTGGACTATGCCCTTTCAACAGATTATTTTCAGACTTTAATCAAATTGTTATACCGCACCGCTTGCTTCTTTGCAAAAAAAACATAAAATTTTATAAATTTGAATACAACCTCTAAAACCGAAAAAAAAACATTACGTATTCACATCGTGTTAAAAAACATGAATGAAGGACACGTTAATATTTACATGACATGCATGAAGCTCTTCATGATGACACAGTCATCTTCGTCTGTATCCTTTGACTCGTGAATTTACATGATGTTCATATAAATTTTCATTTTTTTCCCATCCCATTATTCAGTCTTCTGATCCACTACTTGTCTCTTTTTCTAGAAATCTACTATGCAAGTACTGCTACATACATACACACTTATTATCCATTTCTCTGTCTTCAACTCTCTCATGGACTATTGAGTTTCACATTTCCATTTCATCCCAACCAACCAGGCAAACTAACAAACGAGAATGCAAACAAGCAGCCAGATGTTTTATCATTCTCTCCTAACTTCTCTGTGAACTTCCATCTTTTTCTGCTTTTTTTTCTTCCTTTCGATCTTTTTTATATTTTCTCTGTCAAGTTACGTCAGTTTCACTACACTAGTCGGTCCTTCCTTTATCCTACGCTCACACAAAAACATTATTCTTCACTTTTTGCCGTTTTCTTGTCTTCCCGTACACAAAAAAATGACATCATCATAAGATCTTATGGTCGCAACAGTATGAAAATCAAAGTAGATTCCCCATTACCAATCCCGTTCTCATTATCATCATCAATATTCCACTTTAAACTGACTTAAACCGATATAATAAAAATGACGACTTGCGACCATCATCGTCATCATCACCAGCGTACAACAACAACGATGATATTGTTGACTTGTTTATTGAAATCTAGTCTTCAATCAAATCAGTTCAACCGTTTCGTGTCGCCTTTCCCTAAGAATATTTTCTTTTAAGAAATTCATGTTTGCATGTAAACCCAAAAAAACAAATTATATAGGAAGTTGCTGTACTGTATTTATGCAATATTATGCAATGAAATTGTGAATGAACGGAACATGACAAAAATAAACACTGCAAAATGATCTTCTTCGTCGGATAGAACGGATAGCCTTTTTTAAAAAGAAAAATAATATGCTTGTTCGGTGCTTTTACGCTTTTCTCTGCATCAGTTTTTGCCGGCGGGTGTGTAAGTAAACATGTCATTTTGAACGATTGACTGACAGTAATAATAACGAAAGAAAATGGACTTTTAGCTTAGATTTCTGATGTTTTCTTGTTATTTTTATCGTCATCGGTAGAAAGAAACGAAAAGAGATCATGAGACAGGAGGAATGATGGGTCTAATATTTTTATGGAAAGAGGGGCAAAGTGAGATTTTAAAGAGGCAAGCAAAGTCTCTCTAGTACCTTGTCGTAACATGATTTCGTTCACTCCTTGAAGCTTCTATAAAGGTTTACAAAACATTTTCTTAAGATTTTTGTTCAATAGTTTATTTTTTTTAGCCTAGCCATTAATTACAATTAACCAGTAATTCATTTTGAGTCAAGTGTTCGACAAACGCATAGAGAGAAAAAAAAACAATCTATTTCTCCTTTTATTTTTTTACCTTTTCTTTGAAAAGATAAATGGACCGATTTATTTTGTTTAAATATTTTACAAAGCAAAAAGAAAAGTTGGAACAGGAGCGAGCTACATAGATTACTTTGTGTAAATTGTAAGTAATTTACGACTGATTAACAGCAGCAGTATATAACTCACCACCACCTAATAGAACATAGCGTACGCTAACACCATCATTTTCAAAATTAATTAGTGAGTGCTTAATGAACTATCATTCAATTGAAGCAATACACACCCAAAATAGTGTTGATGATGATGAAGAGACAAACAAACTCCTATCTTTTTTTCCTATGCGTGCCATCATTTACTTTCGTACTCTGAGCATCACTTCACTCTTCTTCTTTTTTTTTAAAAAAAAGAAGAGATTTAGGAAGATTATTTGAAACTTAAAAATAAGAAATTACCTAAAAATGAGCTGAGAAAGTAGTAAGACTCGAACATCTTTTTTATCGGTTGGTTTTTTGCTTATTTTCTGTCTCTGTCTGAGGACAAAAATTTATTGGTTGTTTCGGTTGACTTGATTCTCTTACCAGTTTGTTAGTGCAGCTCGCACTCTCATCATTCTTTAAGTCTATGTACATATATATATGTATACATGTTGAATATATGCAAGGCACGCCGAAAAGAAGCCGAACGGAAACCAAGAAAAAAATATATAAATGTGTTTACTGAGTGAGTGGAACATGACAGGTCTACCAGCAAATAAAACAGTTAATGCTGACATTTGCAGTAATAAAAAGGGGGAAAGTAGAGCAAACAAACAATTTTTGTTTTGCTGAATGTGAATAACAACCAACAACTCGCCTTTCAGCGTGAACACGTCTAAATATTGTGTGTATAGACACATTTTTATTGTTTAAATAAAAAAAAATGTATTTACTATGCAGAAAACCTGGTAGTATTTTGGAAATGTTACCAATATTTTGTAAACCGTATTTTATTTTCACTTACACACTATAATATGCTAACTTTAATAGTTATAATAATAATTATATTTAATGTGTTTTTTCATTAAAGTATTCTTCTATCGTTAATCCCACCACGACGGCTTGTTCTCCTTGTCAATTGGAGGCTCCTCCTTTTCGAGCTGACGTAAAATTCTGGTGCTTCTTCGCCCTAACGGCGAATCATCACCATAAACAGTTCTATTCAGAAGTCGCCTCTCACTCTTTGGTGTAGTGACAGCAATGTTTTTCTTTATAGGACTTGAAGTAGTTGTAGTTGTAGTAGTGACTCGGCATAAGTGATTAAAATTATTTCTCTCAATCCTATCATCTGTCCATGATGATGATCCTTCGTGCATGTGAATTGCTCTTTTAAACACATCCATCAGTGACCTTGTTTTCATTCGCTCATACTCATCTGCGTCATCATCATCGTTGGATGGAAAATCTCCTCGAAACTGCAAAATTGGATCTTTTTCACCCAGTGGTACTACTAGTGTCTCGTCTTGTGTTGGAGTACTTTCAATTTGGGCGATAAACTCGCCAGCGTACTCTGAATCAATCAGCGAGAGTCGCTGTTTTGCGAGAATGATGGCTCCTTCCACTTTCTCAATTCTTGTGTCCAACTGTGCCAATTCCTCTGTAAGCGGGTAGAGAATTCTGCTTGTTTCACTACGGCAACAGAGACAACATTAACTAAAATGCATACCCAGCAGGATTGTAAATGCACATGCACTTTAAATACTACTAGACGCGACTTACCTTTTTGCTTCGTCAATTTGTCTTTGCAGTCGCTCATTTTCCTGTCTCAACTTTCCAAATTCCATTTCCATCAGACAAGCGTCATCCTGTGACCTCTGAACAATGTTTGCTAGTGGATTTGCACATTTTGACATTTTTTGAATGGCATCTTTCAGATCTTCAATTTGTCTTAGGTAAACTTCTCGAACCGCGGCTCTGTCTCTCTCTGCCAATTCATTTTCCATCACATTTCCTCGATGATCACCCTGATTATTTTGGCAGCTATTTGATAACATTTCCAGTTCCCGTTTCGTCTCCATAATTTGGTTTACCAGTAGTCCGCAATGTTCTGGGGGTAGATAAGTCATATCATCCATATCTGAAGATGATGGAAAAGTGCCATTCATCATTAGCAGCGCACTTTGTTGAAGTCGCTCCAAGGCCATATCCCTATCATGTTCCATTTTCTCCTGAACAAGAAAATTTTCATCATCCTCGTCACCCGATTCATTATCCATGAGTACCGTTACAGGTCTTCTCAGAATCAGTTTTTCTGTATCCTCTGGACCAGTTGTTGCAGCATTATCTCCCTTCTCACTTGGTTTATGCATAGCAGCATCAACAGAGCAGTTTTCGACGCTTTCAAACACCCTTTTCATTGGAACTTTAATTCTTTCCTTGCTAGACTCTTCTTGCTCACCAGTAATCCATCCAGTTTTAATCATTTTCTTCAACAATGCCGATTCTGGTTCTCTGTGCTGTTGCACAAGATGCTCGACTGAGCTGGTCCTCCACTCTGAAATTTTCGTGTTCATGCTTTCTGTTACAACATCCTCTGAGGAAGAGCTTCTTCCGCTACGTAGTCCACAGCCAATGGATTCCTTTTTATCATTTTTTAAACTGTGAACATTATCATCCTCTTCAGTAATTTCTTCAGGAGAGAGCGCAGATGTAATTTGGCCATTATTTTCGGGGTCTTCCTGTATATTTTCACCTGCTTCATCTGTTGTCTCATTTTTCTGACGATACTTTGTTCTCGTAACAGGTCTCTGCAGGGGTACATCTGCAGTAGTTTCTGGAGGCATTGCTGAGTCGGGTTTTTTATCCGGTTTATCCCTTGACTTGGATTTTGAAACAGTTTCGTACGACTTTTCTTTTCCAGGGATTTTCACTGGCTCTGGCAAAATTTTCCCTTTATTGGATGATGGCAAGGACTGTCGTGAATACGACTTTGGAATATTTGTGCTGGACACTCTCTTTGGTGGTATCATTGTAGAGGCAGAGACGGACGGAGATCCCGATTTTGACGTGAGAGACTCTCTAGATGGCGCCTTGGTTGAAGATGAGGAGACGGAGGATTTTACTCCTGAAGACTTTGACCTCAACTGTACCTTATCTCCAGAGAGGTTACGTTTGACATTACTTGGGACTGCAGTTGTAGTAGGACTGGGCTTTTTATTTACTGCTGCTGAGGATTTACTTTTTGTTGCCCCATTTTTCTTCTGCTTCGCCTTTTCTAAATTTTTATCATCACTTTTGGATACCAGAGATGATTCTCCCTTTGCTTCATTTCCGCATTCATCTCCGCCTCCAGCGGCAAGAGTATCATCTAGGATTTTATTGGTAACTTTAACTTCATCCACTCTATTGCACTTGGGCTTGCTTGAAAAACTGGAGATGGCTTTGGCCAACAATTGAAGCATTTCATTGGTATTTTCTGGTTCCTTCCCAGACAGGATTTTGGAAGCCCGAACATTACATTTTTCTCCTGTTTCATTTTCTACAAAAGCACAGCAATCGCTAATACACCGGAAAGCAGATATAAACCAGAAAATATCGACTGCATATCGTAGATATTTGATTTTTTACCAATGGCGTCAATGACTTTTTTGATAATTGCCCTTTTATCTTCCACACTGCACACCTCGTCATACTTTAATTCTTTTTGGGAAAATGAATCTTTCATAAAGTTAGTTTGCTGAACAACCTACATTTTAAAAATTAATGTCATATTATTATAAAAAATTTCCCATACATAAATGTCCCTTTCCCATAAATTAGCAGCTAATTTAACGAATTTGGATTCACATTGTTCACAATTTCAAGGAGAAAACGGAAAGGAGGCCTTGCCAAATATTTATCTATCAGGACCGGCTTGGAAATGTGCTTTCCCAAAAGCTTTTTAGTAGTGCTAACGGTTCGTAGCAATTTAGCGTCCACTTGAGCATCCATTTGTTTCAATTATCCTTGAATTTCCAAAGTTTGTGCTCCGTCAGTAAGACAATCCTACTTCAGACTTTCCTCTCTTTATGAAGCCCATTTTCTCAGTTTTACTTAGCAGCTTATCGATAATTTAGAGCAGCCTACCCGAACTCGGACAAAATTTTTAGAAGAAACATTTCCAAACGCAGCAGAAATGTTTCGTAGGTAATGCCCCTACAAAAAAATTAATACAAGTGCTACCCACTGCATACACTACTCTAGCTAACAAATTCAGATCAAATGTTGTAACAAGCATGAAATATTCCCCAAAAATTGATAAAGTACAGATCAAGCATCCTATTCCGTACAAACCCCACACCATTTTTATATCTATATTTCTTACACCTACATAATCAGAGCTTTGCTGACCATTCAACTTGCAATGTCCAGTAATGCCCTTAAAATTGACATCTTTTCGTAATCTCATGTTTTCGATTAACTCTGCCGAAATCCCTACGTACACCATTTCATTCTCCGCATAGCATTTAGTGAAAACACGCTCGTTGTTGTGAAAAATCGCTTCCTTTTTTAGCATTGCAATGAGAGCGTATTGGTTTATAAATTTTCTCCATCTACTCAAAACCCCAGACTGTTCCAGTCTCCCAATCGTTTCCTCTACCAAAAACGTGTTCAAATCATAAGGAGCTCTCCACCCTCGCAAGACATTGAACATGGTTGGATCTGCATTGGCAAACACCCCCGTATACTATCACCGCAAATATATCCACATAGTCATCATAGAAATTAATGGGGTATCTATACAGAAATATAAAGTTGTTAGAGACAAATTATATAGTTCTACCAACGTCGCGGCAAGTGTATTTTTTTAAAA
>JAHZMZ010004173.1:0-17335 GCA_027743805.1 Lepidocyrtoides sp. E14 | reverse complement strand
GCTTCATGAAAAAGTATTGCCTTCAAGCAACTTTACTTGGGAATAGAGTATTAAGAGCCTCTGATCAACCATGATTTACAAAAAAGTGATGTATGGCTGTTAGTCAGAAAAGTGACTACGGTGACCACAATATAATCAACATGCTTAGGATAAGTTGACAGACCAGTGTAAAGTATGACTCGGATAGTGGTTTGCTTTGGAAAAAGGCGTTTTAATCTACAGGCATTTTCCTGGTTTAAAAATTTAAAGCCAGTACACTTTGCAAATTTTTGGGATATTCTCGTTTTATCAGTCAAAAAATTAGGTTATCATGCTATACAATACTGGACTTCCACTGTCATTCAATCCATTAATGCATTTCCAGATTCGAATGACAATGACAACAAGTGTAGTGTTTCACTCGGGCTACATGTAGCTTCATCAACTCAGGTGGAATATTTCTACCAACGAATTTTTGTAGTTCTGCATCTGACAGTCTGAAAATATTGAATCGAGTGAGCTAAAAAATTGTACAGCTTACATCCATGTTAATCAAATTATTTCGCTCTAAAATTATACTTAACATTGGGTTAGAACACAATTTCTTCCGCTAGCATTTGAATTGTAAAACATATGGTATCCATGTAATCATAGTAAAAATATCATGTGGAACAATTTTCATGCCAAATATTGAAACAAAAGAGAAATCATAATTCTCTACTTATTTTCCTTTCACTCTGTGGTTTTTCATTATGAATAATAATATGTAAATTCTCCTTCTATTATTCTGCTCCTTCAGCCGTTTAAAAATCGCAGTCGTTTAAATTTCAGCAAAAAATAAGAAAATAGTAATGAAAACGCTCAAAACTTTTTTGCCTGCTTGCATTCTCATTTCGTGTGCGTTCATCCATGCTGAAATTTGTTATTAATGCTAGTACGTAATTACAGTCGCTATGATGAATACGCAAATATATTCAGTACTGCAAACAATAATATGCAAAGACTACCACTAAAGATGATGATTTTGGTAATGAGTATTCATCATTTATCATTATCCATAGGGACTGCCGCCAAAAAATAAAATGAAGATATAGCTGCTTGCTTTTCGCCGTGGCCTCTGCATATTCTAATTAATTTACTCATAATGTCAACATGAAACCTAAACTGTCAGCGTTTCTCTCTTTAAACGACAGCACAGCAATATAAGCAGCACTGTTCGTCGAAAGATGCAAAAAAAAATCATACACTGTGTGAAACGACACTGCATCTCCAATCTATTCCCCTACTGTATCTTCTTGGTATGAAAAACAAACATAAAACTTTTTTGAAACAAGGAAAGAAGATACATGCATAGGTCTAATGTTATACCCTAACTTATACCTTATCCAAAGGCAATTTTCTTGTTCTTTTTTTCTACTGTTTAACTTCTCATTCTTGTTTGTAGGTTACACGGTAAATATTGTGTACTTTGGCTGTGTTCTATCCCCTTGCTAGAAACTGTTATGCTCTTCTGGCATGCCTGAAAATAATATATATTTTCCTTCTTTCTTCCTTCTCTTTTCAAGTTTACATCATTATTATGCAAAATGGAGAAAAAAATGTTGCTTTGCTGGTGGTACACAGGAAAAATCTCATCCGCATCCGGCAGTGGTATAGTTAGTGGTTGTGGTGTGTGTGCATATTTATTTAGGTAAATGGGTTGGTAGAAAGGTTCATTCCGGTATTATACAAGTAGGGCATGCAAAAAAAGAAATAATTAGCTTTGGTACTTTCCTGGTTGCTCTGTTGCTGTTGCTACTACTTTTCATTCTTTCCTTGAACACAAAACAACAAACAAACAAGTTATTTTTGAAGGTAGTGAAGTAAGGTAGAGGAGGAAGTGACTTGCAAATTACTTTTTTCTCTTGCCTAATTGAACATGTCTTTCATGAATAATAATTAGCGTGTGTGTTTCCATTTATCTTGTGGGAAAAGATGTGTGTATTTCCACTTATATGTGTACTCATGAATAGAAACGATGTATCCCATGAGAAAGTAAGAAGAAAAGAAAAAAAATAACGCGCAGACGGACAGCAAAAAATATGTGGCTTGGAATTTTGCATAATAGGGATAATTATAGCTGTAATAATAGCAATATTTATAAAAATAAATCAGGCTGCAATATGGAATATATTTCAAGTGGTCCGGCTGCAAATTTAAGAGAAGGTGTATGTATATCAGTTGTATACTTATGCACTTTGCTAAAAACGCAACTGGTTATTATGTAGGTTTATTATTAGCTGTCAATTAATTTTTTTTTTGCAAAATAAATAATTTGCAAAATCAGTATACTGGGTGATAAGGAAAGGTCTTACATTAAAAGACAACCATATAAAATCCATTAGAAATAAGAATCCTTGAGTAAAACCTTGCTGTTGTATTTACATGCTAGTAAATTAATTGGTAACTTTGTTTAGTTATGGGCACATAAAACGCCAAGAAACTTAATTACATTTCCCAATTCATTTAGTAGATTTTATCTACTACTACTACTGCTACCACCAAGAAAATTACCTTGTAAAGGTGTAATAAGTAGTTGTTACTAAACTGTTTCAATCATATTTATTTATTGCCTTCATCAAATCATTTTACACTTGAGTTCCTTGATCGTTCTCGTGGAACAGAAAAGTTAAACGCCGTATCAACAATTTTCTTTTCTTTCCTTCTTTCTTCCCCCTTCAAACAAACTTATCTCCACAAATAACCCAATTACAGATAAAGAAGTTAAGATATAGTAAACTTAATATACATGCTTAGGAGAGAGATATGAAATAATAATAAATATAAAAATAAACGGAAATTATTTTCAGCTTGAACTCCATCAAATTTCATCCTTGAGAGAAAAAAGTGAATTACCTCTTTCTCTCTCCTCGTTTTTTATCTTCCTTCTTTTCAAAGAAAATCTAATATATATTTCATCCGCTAATGAACTAAACTTCCATCACAAAAAAAAAAATCTCATCATAACATTTATTCCACTTTGAAGCTGACAGGTAGAGAAATGTATAAGTACCACTTATGTAACTTTGATTTGAGTGAATTTTTTCCCCTCTTTCATGCTGTTATGCTAGTAGTTGAAAAAAGAAAAACCTATTGCAGTCTGTTCCCATTTTTTTCCTCTTATTTTTCTTTGCATGATGCTGCTTATTGAAATCTCAGCGTGACACAACATACTCACCATCATCAGAAGAGACGTACTGCGCTTTTCTTTCCATCTTCTTTACCTTCACCCTCTCTCTCTCTCTCTCTCTCTCTCTTCTTTTGCTTGTCTCACGCGATTTTCCATTCTTTTTTTGCTGTGATGTGATGGTGAGAGAAAGGAGAGGTCCTTGATCTGCTGTTTAAGAAACTAAGGTACTCCGATTCCCATATGCAACATCACGTAAACCTAGTTTACAACTTATATGGAAAAAATGAATATAACAAGCCTATCCATCCTTTAACGATAAACTCTTTTTTTTCTCTCTCTCTTTTTTCTGTCGTCTTCCACTTAACTTGTGTTTTCATTCTTGTCACCTTTCTTGACTCCATCTTTGTCATCAAGGGTCTTTTTCACAGCTCTACTTTTATTCCACTACTGCTCTGCTATACGATTACTACCACTGCTGCCCAAAAAAATCATGAGAACATATTATCAGAAGTGAGCAGCGCGGCGGCAGCGGCAGTCAGTGGTGAGGTGAGATGGTGGTTATTATGGTAAAGGTGGTTCGTCAAGTGAAAGGGTAAGAAAACATAAGACGACAGATAGACAGAATAAGAAGTGTGAAAACACTTTGTGATTTGGAACATTAAACGGGAGAAAGAAGAGTGGCGGCGGCAGCAGCAGAAGCAGAGTCAGCGTTGCTAGTTCAATTTAGAATGATGAATGACTGACTTTCGTGTGAATGTACGAATGTTCCGTGTGAGGAAAGAGGACACGTGTAGAATGCACGTATTGAAAAAAAACAAAAGTAAAATAGACAATTTTTTTTGTTCAACTCAAACCATTCCCATCGCTGATAGTAGTAATAGGAAGAAACTGAAACAAAGTAGCTCAGCAGCCATGCTATAATGCGTTTATTTTTGTAGAATTATCGTGAAGCACGTTTCTGCATTGTATAAAGTTTTTCTCCTCTGTTTATTTTTATGATAAAATACCTACGTGTGTATGCATACACATTTATGCACATTTTTTTTCCTTTCTGATATGAAAAGATTCTTTTTGGCGGATTGCGAAAAGGCTGCTGTTTGTACTTATGTATCAGTTCTTTTTATAAACATTTGCATTTAAACTGAGGATGATGCTGTTGATGACATAGCAGAAATACTGAGGGTGGTGGCTGTCTTTAAAAATAAGGCCACGTGGGTGTTCAACGAGCTGCAGCATCATTATCATTACTGCATCGTCAGCTTAGCAGACAGAAAGATCTGACAAGCTTTTTTTTCTCTAATAAAAAAAAAATCCTCTGTGTCTGCTTACTATTACTGGAGTGGTGGTGGTGGTGGTGGAGGGTAAAAGTAATCAAAAATTTCTAATCATTTAAATATACTATGTTTGGCTAGGGCCGTAGTAGGAAAAACAAGTAAAGGTGCAATCTTTTCTGAGGTCTTTCCCTTTCCTGTCGTAAAACATTGAACAGGGAAAGAGTAAACTGTTAAAACACTAATATCAACAGCAGTAGCTGCAACAAAATTTCCCTAGAAAAGTAAGGGAAACATGCCTTTTAGATACTTGAACGTCAGTATTGTCATCACTGGAAAATCTGTGTTTTGTAGTAACGAAGCAACGCCAGAGGCAAACTAAAGCTTGCTGATAATGGAAAAAATGTTTTTCTCCACTCCTTGCTCCTGTCGACTTTAAGCTTGTTACTGTTATTATTACTATTATTATTATTTTCCCTACTTTCTCGTTTAACTATCTCTCTATCTTCCCCTCTTTTTCTCTTGTGTCTTTTATAAATATAGAATAGATTTTGTACAAAAAAAACAACCCTGGGTAGCAGCAGCAGAAGTAGTAGTAGCTTCTCCCTATTTCCAGACAAAGGAAATGGTCTGCTGGATTCCTGCTGTTGGAAAGAAGATAAAATGAGAGAATAAACAAATTTATTTATGTAGCTGCTTATTTAACTATTTTTCTTCCAATTTTCCAAGGCTCGACGACCATTTCATCCTTGTGTTGAAATTTTGCAGAGGAAAAAAAAACTTTTCTTTCTTCTAGCAAAATAGCAAGTCTGAATGTTTTTTTCTTCTTTTTTGGGTAGATGAAATATGGACAACCATTGCGCATTGAAATACTTAATAATAATGTTTACATTCATTACCATTACTCATGCCATGAATTCAAAGGGCTGTTTAGCTGACTCCTTTTCTTCCACGAATACAATTTTTGGCAGAGCAGACAGTAGAATTCACATCTTTGGAGGAGAGTTATAAGTTGCGACAAACAATGTTTGGAAACATGTTGTCCTCTAAAAATATGTATAACTGTAAAGAGTGTGTGCAATGCAGTGGCAGTATATGAAATCGAGTTTAAAATATTGAAATCATACCATATCATGTTGGAACTTGGAACAGAGGAAAAAAGGAAGCAATAACCCATTATCTACAATTATTACAAATTCTATCGATATATGTGCAATAAATATTGCAATTTTGCAGACAGACATGCTCGCATATAGTAATGCATAATCTTTTTTTCATATTATTTTTCACAACTCGCATTCAGGTACATATTATACACATGCATGCATACGTATGTTCCTAGTAGACAGAGATTTGTGCAGAAATTTTTCTACAAATTTGTATATTATACCTATATGCACGTTTTCTACAAAAAGGAAGAGTTTAGATTCACTTATTTTCAAGATGTGTGGAAGAGTAGGTAGTTTAAAATGTTGTTCTCGATGACAGTCGACATTTTCACACTGACATCATCACGACTCGCACATTTCTGCTGAAAGTTGTGTGTATGCATGTTGATGCATGAATGTGTATGCATCACACGGAGAAACATGTACACATTGCATTACAAGAGAATAAGTGAGAAGGCAAACCAGTATAGTAACGGAGTTGGGATTTTCTCTTAAAACAACATTATGAAGAGAAAAAACGGTAATGCAAGTAGTGAATGATTGTAAAGAGAAAAAAAAAACCGGAAGAGGCACGTTTTTACAGCAGCACAAGCAAAAAGAGTACCACAATAATGTACATAAACGTATAGGCAGCTTGCAACAACAGATTCAAGATAGAAAAAAGTGTTTAAACAAGGATAACAAGTAAACTATAGAGACTTGAGTGAATTCCCTGCTGCTACTGATTCATTTTTTTATCCGGAAAGAGTAAATAGTTACAACGAAATAACATTACCAGAAAACATTCAAGAAATTCACAAGGAGGAGGAAGCCAAAGAGGCCAGGGCAGAACAGAACAAATTATTATCATCAACAGCAGCTGAAAAAAATACGAATAATCTTATCCCATCGAAGAAAAAAAAAGTTTATGGGAAAAGAGAGCACAGTTTTGATGCTGTAGTATCTTCCTCTGATTTTTGTAGCTACCTTTCCTTTTGCATGTCCACCGACAAACATTTCAGACAAGTATTTACAAGCTAAAACCTATTTTATCTGAAAATACAATTTACAGCTTATTTTCTCTTTTTTGCTCTCTCTGTTGGTCTGGCCTTTGTCCTCCGTTACTTGTCGGGCCGTTCTAAGATAAGTAAGCATATCGAAGCTAGACACACGCATGTTAACTACCAATTCGTGGCTATTGGATTGGTATTGTTCTTGTAACTTGCTTGTAGCATCATTGCAAATAATGCATGAAATAATGGTGTGATCAACCAGAAAGTACTTCACAAAAGGAAAAAAACTTAAGGACAGATCATGTGGGAGAAAAAGACGGATAAATAAATATAATGACTACATTCTTCAGAAAGAAAGTTCGCTATCACTGGTCCTTCTTTATTTAACCTTATTATAATGACTACATTAATATTTATAATTATAAAGAATGAATAAATACAATGGGAAATTAGTACAGGCCGGAAAAAAAGAGAATGGTAAAGAAAAACTTTAGTTTTGACATGGCATACGTACTTCTACGGAGATAATAATAATAATAATAAGTATGTTTTAGTATTGCTATTATATACATATGTAAGTGTATATCCGTCCCGTGCAGTACTGAACTACTAATATTACCGCAAAACTTCACTACTACTACTACCACAATCTACTTTATACTTCGGTCTGCTAGACAACAACAATACAAAATTCTATTGGTAGGGTTGGTCATATAACATTTTGTGTAAAAGTAGAACCATTGGCAAAAAATAAGAACAGCTATCTCCAAAAGAAGAAGAAAAATACATAACTAGTAGTAACTATAAACTACAAACAGAAGCAAGTAAAGTGTGATGGCAGTAGTAGTGCTACTAGCAGAATATCCAGCAGACAAAAGCCTGCAAAAAGGAGAAGAAGAATAAGCAGAGTAAGCAGTATTGGTATTTTGCATCTCTATATCTCTCTCTCTTTAAGTTCGTCTTCTCCTCTTCTTCTTCTACTTCTACTTCTCATGTGACCAGACCAGAAGAAACTGAGCTAGTGCAGTGGAAGCAGCAAAAGAAAAAAAATGCCGTAAGATGTTTCAACGACTAGCAAAATATATATAATGATATGGAGAAACACAGAATGGCAGAGAGAGAGAGAGAATGAATGAAAGAAAGAAAGAAAAGAGGCTCATATGGTAGACCACTTGAGCTGCTGGCTTTTCCTTCCTATTTTTTCTCCTTTTATTTCTGCCTTACCACTGACTAGTGTGCTACTGTTATCACAGCACATGTTATAATATAGTTATATAACATAAAAGTCCATTCATTCCATTCTTATGTACTATTTCGCATGTTCAGCATAGCATATCAGCAAACCGTAGAGGAAGAAAAAGAGAGAGCCAGAAAAAAACATGCACAATCCATGCACTTACAACATAAACGGACATAATACGCTGTTTCACAAGAAAAAAAAGAGGAAGACGAAGATGGGTTGAAAAAGATAAGAAGAAAATCAGGCTCGGCTTTTTTTTATTAAAGCAGAGCAGCAGCCGCAGCAGGCCGTTTTTTTTTCGGCGAATCACTATCACTACAGTTACTGCTACTGCTTAGCTATTACATATTATGGGGTAGAAAAAGCAATAGTAGCAGTTGTACCAGTAGCAGCAGCAGTCGGGAAAAAAATGAAAAGAAGAACCTAAAAAGAAATGGGAACCCAGGAAAAAAAACGAAAAGGATTTTCGTTTTTTTTTCTCTGGGTTTCTAATAGCCGCTGCTCGCTTACTGCTTTTGCTGTTACATTGTTTTGGTAAATGTTAAATAAAAACATATTCTGGTTTACTTTTTCTTTCTCTTTTTGATGATATTGTGTAAGTGTGTGAGAGAGAGAGAGCCTCTTGTTCAGTAACCTCCTTCACACAAGTAAATAGGATAATACTAATACTCCCCCTCCTTATCCTCCTCCACCTTCTCATACAATAACAACAACACACTAAACGGCTGTAATATGGACAGGGAAGGGAATAGATAGAAAGAAAGAAGAAAAAAAACATACATAATATGTGCATTCATTTTCCCTTTTTTCCCTTTTTCTTCGCCTTTGTTGATGTGATGATAGTCTCAAAAACTCACCAGTCAGTTTAACTATTGCCAGTGCTCTAGACTCCTTCTCTCTTCGACGAACATCCCACTGTAACTTTCATTCTGGTGCTGATGCCTCTGTTGTTATTACACGAAAAGGGAGATGGGTAAAAAAAATGGAACGAGTTGGTGGTGGCGGTAGGGTGTACTGGATGGAACGAAATAAAAGTTTGTCAGTTTTTTTTAGCTACTTGCTGTTGGTGTTTTTCTGTGTATGTATGGATATGCATGGATGTGATAGTAGTACTAGAAGAGCATCAACAGCAGCAAAGAAAGTAGTGGAGGGACATGAATTTGTCTTTTTTCCTAGCATCATGTATGCTTTATTTTATTGGGATTTCACCATTTTTCTCTGGCATTTTGCCCTGCAAAGAAAAAAGAAAAAGATGAACGAGAATTGGTCCGAAAAAGGGATATAGTGCAGAGAGAGGGAGAGAGAGAGAGAGGAAGAGAGAAAAAGGAAGGGACTTTTGCTCACTTTTGTGTCAGACGTTTTTATTTTTTAGTGTCTTGTGACTATTTGCTAGGATGATAGTATACAGTACACCAAGACCACCACTGTGCCGTTGCCGTTATGTAATTTTTGTCTGTTTTCGTCTTGTCGAGTGCTTTCTAGCTATTATACTGGTCTCGTTACTGGTGGAGGATTGGATAGTAAATCTGTTTCTCTGGTCTGGTGTTGTTGTCTTTTTGTTGGTAAATATAGTAGTAGTAAGTAATAGCATTAGCACAAGCGGTTTTTCTCATGCTTATTATATAATTGTAATGTTTATTATGCATTGAGCAGCTAGCTAGACTTACTTCTACGCTGGGTTTTTTTGCTCTCTCTCTCTTTTCACAACGCTTGTGTTCCCTTCATGATCATCATCACTACCATCACAGCAACTTTAATGTTTTTTCTGCTGCTGCTGCTGCTGATGTTGTACTGTAGTCAGGATTTTTGTCATCTCTTCAAACTCACCAAAAAAAGTCGTGAAAACAAGAATCATACAAGAACCAACACAAACTCTTCCAAACTAACTCAAGTTCTGGAAACAAGGTTATTATTGCCAAAAAAAATGGTTTGCTTTTACATGCATACAAATAAAAAGACAGTCGTAAGCAAAGCAAAACAAGGGGTTGTTCAGATTCTGCAGCTTGTCAGGAGTTACACTAGCTAGCTAGCAGCTACAACAACGGTTTCGGTAGGTACATTAAGTACGAGACTTGGGAATAAAGTAAGAAGTAAGTTTTGACACAAGAGAAAAAAAAATTGGGTGGGTGGGTGGTTGATGTGCTGTTATTATGTATTATTTTCTATTCTATTAACACAATTATTTTCAAAAGTATTTTTAGGCATTCTTATACCCAGAAATTACACTTGTCCCTTTCATACTTCTATGGGCAGCAGAAGGAACATGTTTTGAATTCTATAGTAGTAACTAGGTAGTTGTCATGTTCTTGAGTATGTACAGTGTTGATAGAATTGAAACCAGAGGAAGAAAAGCCAAAAAGCTTTCTCTATCTCATATAAGTTGCAGCTTAACAGCGTTGAGAATAATAATATCAAGGCAAAAAAAAAAAACAAGTGATCTAAATAAAAATACGAAGGAAATAAGAGGAGAGGAAATGACCCTTAACAGCCAACCAACAAAAAGTAGTACTACTAACCGTTACCAGACCGTAGAGAATTGCATTTGCATACATAGAGGAAATGCTAGCAGGAATATATATTTAACGGCATTCTACATCAGCTTCTGTATTATGGTAATTCATCCAGCACAACTTTTAATATTTTGAAACACCAAGCATATAGATTAGATTCATACCTGTGCAGTGCACAGTTTGAATTTAAAATCTACGAAAACGTACGACACTAAGAAAAGAGATGAAAATCATTATTTTTGTGAAGCCACTGCAGATTTTCATTTTAGTGATGATATTTTAATTTTCATACTGCCTTCCTTTGACTTGGCTCATGACACAAAACTAAAACATGGATATCTAGCATCAGTAATATAGTTCTGTGTTGACGGTATAGTGTTGGTGACAATAGTCACAATATGCAAAGCTGGTATTAATGTGTGGAAAATGTGTTATTACTGTTGTTAAAAATTTGTCGGACTTCCTTCGCACTTTGCTTGGGCTGTAAAATAACAATAACAATATTCGCTGTGCATTATTCCATTCATCTTTTTTTCCATGTTGTCCTTGTCGTCACCATGTTACAATCACACCAGTTTACCACCAGCCAAAAAAAAAATGTGGAACTATGTGTAGCTCGATAAAAATCTTTTCACAGGCAAAAGCTATTTGTACAATGTCCACTTTTGGTTTTATCTATGAAACACATTATAACCCTCATTTAGTCTTGTTTTTATTTTGGGTGGTGGTGGTGGCACTGGAATGCATGCTGTGGGTTTTGTAAGTATAACGATAGCACTTTTTCGGTTAAAAATGCCTCTTGTTTGCTGGCAATATCGTGTGCAGAGGATGTGAAAGGCGATGATAGGGTTCCCATTGGAATTTCGGTGCGGTCGCACTAACGTAACCCAACTATCACTTTCTCCTTCCCTTTTTTGCATAATGTTATGGCATTCACGTGAGTTCTTATAGGCTTGAAGTTGGCTACGGAAGAGACATGTACTTTCATTCTTTAAGGAATCTAATATTCTTTGTAAAAACGTGCCACTGACGCTACTCGTTCCTGTTTACAAGCAAAACATGTACAGATTTTAAGGGTTGATGAACACAGAGTACAACTTTTCCTTTAAAAAAACAGCAATTTTCAAAAGCCCATAGGCTACCGTATGCAGTAACATGCAGAAACAGTCTGCGTCTCTCAATATGTACCAATCTTCATGACAATAACCGACAAAAAAATATACCCTATTCAAAAGAATCTTACCATGGTCTTGCTCTGGTTTATTATAGTTAGCTTCTCGTTTTCTACTTGATGCTAGCTTTAGGCTATTATTTGTAACTGGTGGATTACCATTTTCAATAGTTTTTTTTAACAAACGGAAATTTGTTTTGCATAATGTGTTCAGCTTCATTGGTTCAAGCAAGTAAAATGGAGAGCAGAGAGTTAAGGAGAAAATGTGCGTGAAAAACAAGACCTATCATTTACCTATAAAATAGCTTTGAACGCTAACTTAGCACCCTACTTAATATTTAGTTTGTAAAAGAAGCATATTATTATTTAAGAACTCATCTCATCCAACCATTCATGCTTTGATTTTTTACTCGCCATTGACTTTTACATAAAACGCTGTACATTTTTTTAGCTACAGTGTTGTCAGTAAAACCAAACGAGATGTCTTAAAGTTTTATTAATAAACAAAAGAAAAACTCAAATTATTATCAAAAACGGCACAATGGTTGTTTTGATAGTGCACAACACCAGCCATTCGAGTTGATAATATGTAAGTAAACTAGTCTGAAGTATAGTAGTTTTAATTCAATCAATATGTTCAGAACAAGCTACAGTAATTATTACCTTTTGTCATGCAAGTTACTATGCAACAAAAACACAAGAGTCCTTGACCATTTCAAAACTGCGGCTGTCGCCGAGCAGAAGCATCCTCGTAATAATAACGCATTATGTGTATTAATAATGGTGCACAATAAAACGTGTTCTAATTACGCTGCCCGCTTTCTCAACTTCCTTTCATTTTCTGACAAACTTTGCCACCAGGAATTGTACGTAATAGTCGCTAATTACAGTTAATTTAACAGCACGACGACGATAGCCTAATTGGTTGACATAGCTAGTTGTTACCAGTAAAATGGATGGCGTATACTATGCATATTATATGTGTCACCCAGAATTGTTAACTACAATACTCCAATTTATGAGAAGCGTAGTAGTAGCACATTATTTTATTGAGCTACAGAAAGCAAGGCAGATTTTTCATAACAAAACAAGACAATATCAACTAATCAACCATTTTATTTCAAAAGAACGAGCAAGGTAACAAAAGCAGCAGCATGCATGCATGCATGCATGATCTAGTTCTAGTTCTGGGCTTTCCAGTTGCGCACGTGGTAGCAAACTAATGATTTCTTTGAATCATTTTTGATACTTTACTCCCTATCACACCACTTTGTCTTCTAGGTTTTCTCTCTACACATGTCTAAGCACTTTCTGTTTTGCTAATGGATTCCATGTTAGAAAACTTTGTGTAAGTTCATTAAACCAGTCAAAACTAGTGAAAGGTACTACAAGTTAAAATACACACACACACATTTATATATCTTTTTTATTATTACATGTTGCGGAGAACTTTTTTAAAAACTTTGGTGCTGTATATTTTGGTTGAAAACCTGTTTGAAATGAATGAATTTAGTAGTAAAATTTACGCGTTTTTTATTGTCTGCAGTGCACCACTACTACTGCTACTTTTACAAATTTACTGTCTTTCTGTTATTATTACTCTTAGTTTAACAAGTTAACATTTATTATTTATTCCTTTGGTTTAAACCGTAGGTAACTTTTTTTGGCTGAGTTTACTGATTTACTACTCGCAAGAATGAAATGATACTACATAAATAAAATTGTTTTGTTTTGTTCAAAACATTCATTTTTTCCCAAAGCAGATATATCGTTGAATTTCATTTGCTCTGCTTTATTGTCTTCTTAACTGAGATCTGGACAAATGCCTAGATGAAATTTGTAGTACTTTAACAAATATACTTCATACAGCTACTACCAAATAGATAAAAATCGCTTGATGATATTTTTTAAAACAAAATGACACAACCAGCAAAATCCAACAATAGTTTGATCTTATAACCTCTGCCTTACACAAAGCATAAAAATAATCCGCAAAAACTGGTCAACTAATGTCAAGCTTTGATTTCCTCCTTTGAGAAAATGACATTTTATTTACCACAGCCCATCAACTTTGTGTATATATACACTCACTAAGCTGCTGGGAATGTAAATTGCCCGAAAGAAAACACATTTACTATTTACTTCTTGTTGGTTTGCTACTACATACTTGTATTAAAAACAATAGTAAATTCTGTTTTTTTTTTGTTTTCATGTAAGTAAAAGCCAATATCAAGTTTATTACAGTCAGTTCTCTTTTTTAGACAGTAAAATAGCTACAGCGATTTCTTATCTATTCTCTGTATCATAATATATTGCTACTTATTTCTTCAATGTAGTACTTAGGCAAGTAGTACAGTAGCATGAAAACCTCAGAGAAGAAAAAAAGAGAAAGGAAAAAGAAGCAAAGTACTTACACAGTTAATAAATCCGCCGAGAAGAAAAGAAACATGTATTATTATTACTATTATTATCTCAAGTACTTAAGGATTGTTATTATATTGAAGTAACATCTGAAAAAACTAGATGAAAACTAGAAAAAAAGCACAACATTCATACATACATATTATATTGAGCATCATCATCGTCATCATCATAATCTTCATTGTCGTAGAAAACACGGTGGCACACCATGTGTGCTGCTGCTGCTGCTGCAACTTTGTTCATGCTTTCATTCAGTCATTCCAAGACAAAATGAGATCACAGCAGCAGTAAGTACAGTCGAAGAAGTAACTAAACAGAATGGTTTGGCTGCCTTTTCATTCTTTTTTTTCTCTTCTATTCCCAACTTGTTTTCCTGCTGCTACTACTGCTGTTTTCTGTCCTTTTCTTTTTGGTCTTGTTGAGACAAAGAGAAAAGCTTATTTACAGACAAACACTTACACCTTCTTCTATTTTGCCATATTAAGTAAAAACAATATATATACTTTTCGAAGAAGTCTTCTGGTTCATCTACTAGTTATACTTGTTGTTGTTCAGCATGTCGTGTGTTGGTGTATGTGCGTGCTTACTTCATTGAGAGAGAGAGAGAGGTGAATGTATGGATGCAGAGAAAATAATAATAACAAGGTTTACTTGAGAAAATGAGTTGATAAGGAGAACTCTATATTAATGTAGTTGTAGATGAGGAAGGAGACGACGACGACGACGACAACGAAAACGACGAAGAGGTGAATCTTTTATTTTTTTTCAAGCTGAATGAAGCTGGCGTTGCTGCTGCTGCGAACGCCGTGGTGTGTAATAAGTTTTTCCCTTTTGGTAACTGCCCCAGATGTACTAGGACTCTAGATAAAGAGAGAAAAACCATGAAAACTTAAGGTATTATTATGGTAGTAATAGTTCAGGAGAAAAAGAGGGAAGAGTAATTTTATACTGGATTTTATTTGTAGAAACTACGGACTTTATACAATGGCAGCATTCATATATTGCGTAATGGGCAACATCTGCGATTTCAAATGATATTGAGGTTTTAAGAGGGTAGGTGGGTAGTATTAAGATATTGCATTAACAGCAGAATGTATGAACGCTGCCCTTTCTTGTGCTCCTTGGCAATTCAATGCTGTGACTCCCTGGCCTCAACTCATTTTATATGTACCATAAAAGTATATTGTCGAACAAGGCGCACTTGTAAAATGGCAGGCTTACGTAGTAGTTATAGTACAAGCTTTAAGTATTTATTGTAGACAGACAATCTCAAAGCAAACGACTTACTTACACTTTGATGATGTGACCTGGAATGAAAATTGACTGACAAGGCACCTACTTCTCTTGTCAGATGAAACAAAGAAAGAATTAGAGAATTTCGAATGGTCCACTGTCCACTAGCTTAAAAAGATACCCTTAGAACATTTTTTATTGCACTGTTAAAATAATGTAAATTTACAGCTAATTTCACATTGTCAGTGCTGAGCTGTTTATCTTTTTGGAACAGATTCAATTCCCGGTATTGAACTTTCAATATATTTTATCTGGAAGTTTCTTTCCACCAAAAATATTCTCTGCTAGATTTCACATTTACAAAAATTGTCAACTGCTCTACCACCAAACAGGTTTTCCTTATGGATGGAAAAATAATGGTTACTTTTTTTATACTTTACTCGTCTTCATCCTCCTTTTCCTCCTCCTCTTGAAACAAATAAGTAGAGCAGATGGTCACAGTGATGTGATGAGGTATATTACAAGCGTATAGTAATAATGTAATACACGTATGTACTTTTCCCCTTTTTTTGATGATCATCTTTTTTTCTTCTTGTTCATATCCATATTACAGTAGAATGGAATGGAAGATAATATTTTCCTTTTGCAAAAGAAGAACCATACCCTACCGTCACGTAAAAGTAAATGGGTGCAAAAAAAGAAAAGAAAAAAAGAAGGGCAGTAGTAGTTGCAGCACTTCCAGTATCCAGGACAAGGAAGTAACTGTATTCAAGTGCTGAGCATAATTACACGTCTTTTTATTTCTTTCTTTAGAAATAAATTTTGGCGATCATACAGAGAGTACTACTACTACTACAACTTCTTCTGCTCACTGCTCTCACTTGTAGTAGTAACACTAATAATATTAATATTTACTTTCATCCTTGATAAGAAAAAAAGGGAGCAGTCTCAATTGCCATTTTGCTACTACCCAACAACTGTTTCATGTTTAAGAAGATAGACCTGTACTATTGTTCCTATTGCTTGTAAAATAAAGCTGAAAAATTGTTGATGATAAAAAATAGTAGTCGTGTGGCGACTACATCCAACATCTAACCTACTACATACATACCTATATTCATATATTCTCGCTTGATGTAAATCTCTTTTCTAAAAAGTTTAACCTCTTCCTTGCTACTGGACGCTTTTTTTTCTTCTTGGCAACAAAAATATACTTTCTGCATTTTAAATAGTTATCCTCATCCCTCGCACTGTCACAATGCACACATTTAAAAATGGTATTGTAAATGCGTGTTTAATTAAATTTGTTTCTTTTCACAAAAGAAAGGAAGGAAAGTCTACAGACAGAGTTGGGTGAAAAAAAAATCTAAACTTTTTAGACGAGATAGTCCAAGAAATTAAAACTCAATTATTTAACAAACCCTCAGTGTGCCAGTCCAAAAGGATATTACGTCTAGTGTGCATGCTTCTACTGTGCTTGACATAGCTATCTGCTACTACTACTACTGCAGTTTTTACCCCTTTCTGTAAAGCAAAGGTATTATTCCACTTCCAACATCATCATCGTTATCATCCTCATCTGAAAGACTATCTCATCTCTTTCTGACTATCTATCCATCTCCTTCACTTTTTCCTCCTTTTTCCACCGAAGGGATCTCTTGAACTGTACAGAACAAAAGAAAAAGAAAAAAAATGATTTCCCACTTGGCGTTATATACAGGCAATTCCTACAAGGCATGCATTTCATTACATTCTCATGATCACACACAAGACATCCAGTCCTTTGTGTAATGTGGCACGGCGGTGGTGCTTACTTGTATTATCGTGTCAGAGTAAGATGTTGGTTACGTGTGTGTGTGTGTACGTTTTGATTCAATTATAACTTGATTAAAAGCCACAACTATAACAACATCACATCACGATCTCTTTCTTATTGCGTTACTTAAGCCTATTTTATTCCTTTAACGGATGCATTTTCTAGAAAAAAAAGGAGAGCGAAAGACATAGCGGCATAATCACAAGGAGACACAGAATTGCGTCACATCCTCATCAAATATTGTTACTGTCGTCCTCATGTTTCTTTATGTTATGCGCTGCCAACCTTCAGGTTATTTAGACGAAAAAAAATAAGAAAATTTGTATAGTCAAGTCAGTTAGGTCATCGAAGTCTGGTTATAAAA